>CAUYQG010043528.1:0-16843 GCA_963574415.1 Tarsius wallacei | reverse complement strand
ATTTCTTTGAGCAGTGTTTTGTAGTTTTCATTGTAAAGGTCATTCACGTTTCTAGTTAGGAAGATGCCAAGGTATTTCATTGTTTTTGTGGCTATTGTGAATGGAATTGTGCTTTTTATTTGGGTTTCTGTTTGTTTATTATTGTTGTAAAAATGCAACTGTCTTTTGCACATTTATTTTATATCCTGAGACTTTGCCAAAGTCCTTCATCAATGTAAGGAGGTTTTTGACAGATTCTCTTGGGTTTTCAAGGTGCACAATCATGTCTTCTGCAAAGAGAGATAACTTGACTTCCTCTTTTCCTATTTGGATACCCCTGATTGCCTTCTTTTCTCTGATTGCTCTAGCCAGGACTTCCAATACTATATTGAACAGGAGGGGTGAGAGTGGGCATCCTTGTCTTGTTCCAGTTTTCAAGGGAAATGGTTCCAATTTTTGTCTGTTTAGGAGTATGCTGGCTGCGGGTTTCTCATAGATGGCTTTTACTATTTTGAGGTATGTTCCACGTATGCCTAGATGTTCGAGGGTTTTTATCAAGAAGGGGTACTGTATTTTATCAAAAGCTTTTTCTGTATCTAATGATATAATCATGTGGTTTTTGTTTTGGCATCTGTTAATGTATTTAATTACATTTATGGTTTTATGAATGTTGAACCAGCCTTGGCAGGGATGGATGATTTTTGAGATGTGTTGTTGAATCCGGTTTGCTGGGATCTTGTTGAGAATTTTAGCATCTATGTTCATCAAAGATATTGGCCTGTAGTTACCTTTCTTTGTTGGGTTATCTCACTATTTCTATGAAAAGTTTTCTTTGATTAAAAGTGGTTGATTAAATCTTTTATATATAAAAATGTAAATATACCATTGGACTAAAAATATTTTATATTAAACTTTATTATTTACACTAGCTTTCACTTTTATAAAAGGTAATTTTATGGTAGTACTCTTCAAATATTGTGCTACTGAATTTGCTTTTTAAAGTTTTTAATAAAAATTTATCTACAAGATAATTTCCATGATCATGAGTAATAAGTCTTCATTTTTAAGTAATTAAATGTTACAAGAAGACTAGTACACAATTAGGGCAGTTTAAAGAAATTTTTAATTTTTATCGCTGGTTAATTAACTTATTTTTACTTATTTTACATTAGATTAAACATATTTTACATTAGATTTATTTTTATTATTTGTATACTTTTGGTTGTAAAGTTCATGTTATAAAATTGAACTTACTCCATTTCTTTTAAAAATGAACTTTTAATTAAGATTTTCTATATAGTAGATCTTCTGTTCATTAGCAAAGAAAAGAATATTGACTTTTTACTCATCGTTTTTTTAAAAAGTCATATTATTATGCTTCTGACAATATGCATTACTTTACGAGAATACATAGTTATTCATTCAAGCGTATATTTGCCATTTTTACTTAAACATTCTGTGTTCCATGCTTCTGGATGTGGAGACTACATTACCTTTGTTGAAAAATATTATTGTTGTTTCAAAAAGTATTGACTTTTTTATTTGTTTGACTTTCTAGGAATTTTTTTTCTTAGTGTTTTCTTTATAGTCCTTGATACCAAGGACCGATATTCCTTTCTTTAATATATTAAGAATACCAACAGAAGGCAGTCAACTTTTGCTTTATGTAGTATATGTACACAGAACAAGAGCCCACACTTTTGTGCAGTATGCTTCATCAAGACTGCCTTAACACCACCCAGGTGCTTCCAAATCCCAGTCATTTTACTGAATCATGTGGATGAGATCTATAAGCTAGGTTTTATGTATAGTCTCCCTCAGTTGTACTCACAATTAATAAGGTTTTGAAATTAAAAAAAAAATACTAAGCATGCTGTCCCACTGTTATAGGCAAAATACTAGTATAACCTTAGTAACTTAATTTCCCAATTAGTTTGCCTTCTCTTTTTTACATGAAATGAATATGTATAGTGAACCTATTCTGTGTGTCATTTAGAATACCCAGAAATCATGTTATAGTGCCTCTGGAAAACTCATTCACTGGCAATCAGGTTACAGATGATTACTGTCAAAATAATTCCGTTGGCCTGTAGTATTTTTCTGTCATTATAAAAATGAATGCTTATTTTGTGTAATCTTTTAAAAGTTTTATAGTGGAGGGTTGTATATATTAGAGAGGTAATATGTGTGTTTAAATGTATGTATTCATATACATATGTGTTCTATAAAGGACTTCAAGTCTTCCTGAGCAAAACGTTAATTTTATTTTAAAAGTGCTCTGCTGTGTCTTACAGGTTTGGTGGCTATATAAAACCAGCAATCAGTATGAGTTTAATGAAATCAGTTTAATTATGTAAACATCTTGTAGGAATATTTGAAATTAAAGTGGTTTTGGAAAATTTAGTTGTCATAAAGACAATAATTCTGAAAATATTTTTATAAATGCTTAAATTAATAGTATGAAAGTTCAAGTTCTAAGTTTGATCACAAATTTTAAAACATATAAACAAAATGAAGAAATGCATCATTTATTTGAATGTCCATGTCATTATTTTTAGCATTTGACTGCAGATTCCTAGATGACAGGGAGATTGCATTCATCTTTGTATCACTTAGCTGCCTACCTAGCACATTGCCTGGCTCATAGTTGATGCTCAATAAATGAATCTGTTGGCTTTAATAATTATTTTTAACTTGAATTGCATGTTAAACATCAGCTGTTTTTAATACCTCTTATATGTGACATGAAAATTTTGTTGAGACAAGTAATGTGAAATATTTGCTGCTTTTGTGAAACTAGCCATTGGTCTAGAGTAATCAGGAAACGTGAGTTGAAAACCAGACTCAGGCAATGAGACACAGTGTATGACCTTAAGAAAATCGTTTAATCCAATTACAGTTATCTTTTTGTCAAATAAATGAACAAATAATTTAATTTTGTTAATGTTGAAATTTAAAATATAGTCCTGGATTCAAATTCTGAAAATTTCATGCACGTTTTCTGAACTTGGAAGATTATTTTTAAAAAATAGACACAGGACAACATAAAGCTTTGAATGTAAACTGAGAAATGTAGGCTAAGGAAATATTGTTTTACCAACTATCACTGAGGTATGCCTTCCAAAGTTGTGTAAAAACACAGCTTTGAGGTAGAAAAATTCAAATGATTATAATAAATGACTCCTTTTCATTACACATAAAGTCTTTGTCAATGTCTAGTGTGTTTCTTTCCATTTGCGGAAGAAATGACTAAATTTTGCCTTTTCTGCTTGCAGAATTTGTCCCAGTAGACAATAATTATTATTGTATTATCTAGTGGTAATTTGAGTTAAGTAAATTAGAATTTTATAAAAATGAATAGAACCCTAATATAAAAATACATACAGGACAACCTGCTGCCTATGTGTTATAGCAAACAAACACCAAAGATATATTATGTACATGCTGCTTAGCTTGGTAACATGTTTCGTTCTGTAACAAATATATGTTTTATACTTATGATCAATTAATGGGATTATTTGAATTCCCTGAAGAGGTGTTTATTTTCAAAACTGCAACAAATACAGAGAAAATTAGTATGTCTCTACATGTGCTCGAATATTTGAAGAAACTGATATTGTCTGAGGTCATAAGTGATGTTCGACTATTTACAGTGGTTCTGAGAGTTTTCAAAGCCAGATTATTTCCGCCTCCAGATTACAACAGTTTACTCTATCATCAGACTTGATGTAGAACTTCTTTTTTTTTTTTTTTAAGAAAGAAAAGTTTATTTAAAAGTAAATTAGAGAGAGAAAGAGAAAGAAGAGAGAAGATTCACCTCCCCAAGGTGGGGAAGGGGTCCAAAGCCAGGAAGCATGGTGACAGCCATAGCTCAAAGAGCACATGGCCACACCAGAGTCTAGCAAAGCAATGGCCTGCTGTAGAATTTCTAAGTATTTCTGTATATTGTGTTTGCAAAGTCTTGTAGAAATTATGGCAAACTATATGATTTCTCTGTTTACTGTGTCTTCTTTCTACTAGCTCCAGTGGCTTTTGGACAATTATGAGACAGCAGAAGGAGTGAGCCTTCCCAGAAGCACTCTGTACAACCACTACCTTCGACACTGTCAGGAACACAAACTGGACCCAGTAAACGCTGCCTCTTTTGGGAAACTAATAAGGTCAATTTTTATGGGGCTACGAACCAGGAGATTGGGCACTAGGTTAGTACTGAAAAATGAGTTCATAAATTAATCTTTCTTTTACTAGAGCAGTTCAGTATATTGTTTAAGCAAAGTACTTGACTACAGGTAATATATAAAAAATAATTATAGAATGAGTTTAGTTTTAAAATCCCCAGGAAAAGAAAAGGTCATTGTTCAATGAATGTTAGCAAGCCAGAATGGTCAACTGAGCAAAGTTTTGAAACAGCTGAGTCTCAAACTATATAAAAAGTTAACAGACCTACCTGTTAGTGCAAGATTTGCATCAACCATTATACTCTCTTTTTGAAAACAATCATACTAAAGATGGGTAAAAAAAAAAAAACGAAATACCATAATAAGTGGAAAACTTTATATCTCTTAACTCTTACAAAATTACATTTAATTGTTATTTTAACTACTTGAATAGTATAAGAAATTAAAGCTGAGTTTTTCATTTCATATCTGGAGACCAGTTAAAAACAATTTGGTGAACTCACAAAATATTTTTGTCCTATTTTGCTCCTATTTCCTTTTTTTTCCTGCTTTTCATGTGAAACCATACATATGTAGAAGTACAAATACAATATAGTTAAATTGATTGGAAATCACTAATGCGAAGAAGAAACTTTCAGTTTTTCTTTTTTTCTTCCTTTGGATAAATATGAGTGTTTTTCCTAACCAGAATATGATGACAAGAATACTTAGAACTGTGGGGTTTCGTTTTTGTCTTTCCGTATTTCTATAAATTATCCTAACATAAATATTGCAAATAGCTGGGCAGAAGGATAGGAACACTTTAGATTTCCTAAATCTTATAAAACTCATATTAAAGGTAATAAAATAGAGGTGCTACACTATATAACATTAGGTGATAAATCTATAATTAGCTATAAGTCACTTGAATAGAGTAAGATAAATTTAATAAATTTATATACCAAAAAGAGGAGTGAGTTTTGTAAGGGAGAAAAGTTTTTTTTTTTTTCTCACCCATCACAAGGCTCATGGCTAAAACCCCTATAACAAAAGACAGATTAACAAGAGAAAAGCATATACATTTATTTAATATGAGTTTTACATATCAGGGAGCCTTCAGATATGAAGACCCAAAGAAACTGAGAAAAATGTGTATATTTTAAACTGTCTGATGAGGAAGTAGATAGTTTGGAAGAAATATGATTAGACCTAAAGGGGTGTGATCTAAGGGTAATAAACTGGGGTAAACTCAGCAAGTCCTATTTGTTCAGATTCTTTTGCGTTCCTCTATCTTCAGAAATAAGGACATTTCTTTCTGCCAAGTATAGGTAGTATTCCTCTGGAATGACCTTTTTTCAGGGTAAGGTAAGCTAGGCTTTATGGACCACTTCAGAGAAGGGATGAGGAGAATTTTTTTCTAGTTTCTGTGGCCTGCTTCTGCTGTTTCCTCAAATGCCAAGGTATTGTATTTTGGGGGAGCATGTCCTAAATCCCTTCACCATGTCAGTGTTATGAGATTTACAAGGACTAATGTATTCAAAGTGTGAACTATTCCTTTCTTGTTGCATTTTCAGTGATTGTACAGCTTTTAGATTGCTGGAGGTTCAGCTCTCTCATAAATATATTTTCTTCTATCTATACTTAAAAAGGTAGTATATTTTAAACTGGAGACTGTGATTGTCTATTCACACTAAAGGAATAGTTTTCATTCCCTTGAAAAAAAAGCTTTTTGTTTCTCTAGTATTTTTTTTCCAAAACCACAAAAATCATTATTTAGGGACCCAACTTACTATCTCCTAGCTGATGGCTCAGTAGTTATGCATACCATGCCAATATTTTGAAACTCTGGGCTTTATTCAACATTCTAATAGCTGTATTGTTGTACTTCTTTTGTTACAGAAAGAGATTTCAATGGGTCCTATTTTGAGGCTCCATTCAAACCTTGAAACACATCTTTAAAATAGAAAGACACAAAATTGGGGTTGTTTGGGTTTGTGAATGAGTAGAATCCATACTCTCTAAGTACATATTGCAATATTGCAGCTTTTACTTTCTGATGTTCTTCCCCCCCACCAACATGTAGCAATTACATCTCTTGTTCCATTTAAAATTGTATGTAGTGTTTGCGATTAGGGTTTTGAAAGAAAGCTTAGAAGAATAAGGAGAAAATAAATACTATGGGGAATTTAAACAAATGAAGTGTTATGAAGGTAGAACTCTAATACAGAAAAACTGACAATGGCAGGGATGAGGTCTAAGAGTCTTTCTATCATGGAAACTGTTTTAAGCATTTACTTTCTACTCTTAATCCAAGGAACAGAAGGAAAATGAATATAAATCATGAGGCAAACTAAATCAGATACCTTTTTTTAAAGACGTGAACTGTGTATAGAACTATTATTATCCGTCAATAAAATTATCTGAAGAAACCGTTTGAACCAGAACCAGATCTTTTGTAAAGTTATTGGACCAAAGTAAGCAAAAAGTAAATAAAATCACTGTGTTTTAAACAAAGGCAAATCAGAAGGTACCTTTTGTTAGAGTCTATCTCCAAATTAAATTTGAGTAAATAGACCATGGATATGCTTCTTTCACCCAACGATTCCCAATGAAATAAAAAGAACCACTCCCTCCCAACCCAACCTGAATGCTAATTTGAAAGAAACTAGACACCCATCTATTTGGCGTCTCACAAAAGAAACATCATTTTACTCTGTATTTCTGTCTGATAATTAATGTCTCCTGCTTCCTGCTTTACCTACACCAACTACTGTCCTCTAGTTTGTATAGGAGAGTACTACAGAATTGAGTTTGTGGTATTTTTTGTTTTTGTTTATTGCTCCATTCTGCAGTGGATTTTGGAAACAGGATTTAGTCTCTGCAAATGGAAGTTCTTTATAGGCATTAGTTTTTGCATCTGCTTTATTTTGCTGAAAGCATGTAGGTATTCAGATGTCCTACTTTTTTTTAAAAAAAAACAGCAATATTTTTTATATAATGTGATTTTAAAGTCTTTTCAAATATGTAGGGTTCATTTAATATGTTTTTTAATCTTGGAAGTAAAATTCTCTTCTATTTTTGCAAAAAATATTTAATCCACACTTCTCTTGCATTTCTTTTTGTAAATGAAAGAAAAAATTGGAAAGAGGAATGATGTTTCACTATATATAGACTTGTGAAAAACTACTATTTTCTCTTTGCAAGAATTTACATACTTAACATGTTATTTTTGCAAAAATTTGCAAATTTCATTCAAACCAAAACTTTGTTATTTCTAATAGCAAACATAGTCTTTCTCATGAACGTGGGGAAAATGTGACATTTTTATTCCAGGTGGAAATTTGCCATTTTCATAGAGAAATTTCCTCATGTTTGTTGTGACACATCTTATTCAGCCTGAAAAACTGACTTAAATCCATAAAAACTGAAACTAATAGAATATGTTTCAAAATCTATAGATTAAAGGCTTACCTCTTTTTTTAGGTTTCAAAATATTAAATAAGCCTTCACCACAACATCCTTTAACTAACAATGAAGTTATCTTACTTCATCAGCCCTGAAGTAAAGAGAAAATGTTAATCTTATCCAGGACATTAGAATTAAGATTTTTGTCTTTGTTCTGTACAGCCACTTTACAATAAATACATATTTAGTGGACCTTCCCCTTTATTCTGCTAATTAATTTTTATTGGCTCAAAACTTTTTTCCACTATTACTCTTTCTAAATTAAATTTAAAATAGAAATTTAAAAACGACATGTAACTTGAGTGGAACCAGTAGACTGTTTGACTAATATTTAATTGAAAATTTGCAAGAAAATATTTTTCTTAGGACCTTGAGCTGATTGATTTAGAGTCTTTGATTTTTCAAATGTTGTCATCTTTAAAACATACAATTATCTAGAACAGGTAAATCATAAGTATGTATGCTGCTTTTACCTAATTTTTACAAATGTGAAGTTAAATGGGTATTCCATGTGATTAATATTAGTTTGATTGACTTTTGTTGACAGTGTTTATTGTTTCTTTATGAAGGGGAAACTCCAAGTACCATTACTATGGAATTCGTGTCAAGCCAGATTCCCCTCTTAATCGTCTGCAAGAAGACATGCAGTATATGGCTATGAGACAACAACCCATGCAGCAGAAACAAAGGTAGAATCTGGCATTATCATTAATACATCAAAGATGTGTATTTTTTAATTGTTTGGATCTCCTTTTTTCCGAACAGATACCTAAGTGCAAAAGAATGTTGTTACTGTTGGCATGCTTTCACTATGGATAGCTCTAAAATATGATTTGGAATTTCAGTAATCCTGTCTGTTTTCCAAATTTTAAAAAATTACTTACCAGTCAGCCTGCTTGGCCCCTTTTAAAAAGTGTGGCATCCCAAACTGTTCAGTCAGAGAAATGAAACAACAAACATAAGATGCATACCCAAGCAAATATCAACTGGAGAAACTTGTTTCAGTATTCATGAGCTTCTAACTTGCTATTCTGCACACCCCTCAAGTCATTCTTTTTGACATAGTATGAATTCCTGCTGTATGTTTGGGACTTCTTACATTTTCTTTGAATCTAACTTTCATAGATGTACAACTGATGCTATTAGAGCTGTAAGAGATCTCAAGCATTCATGAATGGATGGTTAGTTGAATGGTTGATGAATGGATGGATGGATGGATGAATGATGACTAGAATCATATATATCTTAGAATTGAAAAATACCTCAGTCTAGTCTGGCCTCCCAACCTTATAACAATCAAAACATTGCAACCCTGTTTTTCAAATGAATCTCTGAGAGGTTAAATGATTTGCATAAGTTCATAATATTGTTTCATAACCAAGGGTCTTCTTGTCCCATGTGACTTATGTCATGATTTGGAGTAAATAAAATGAAAAATTCTTCCCTCTTTACCAGGATAGCTCAGCCATGACAGTAGTTATGATTTTTCTTTTCAACTGAACATGCAGAATTAGGTAGGAGGAAGGAAGCCTCTGCATAGGTCCTAATCCATTGATCTGGAATGACTAGTTTCATTGGCCAGATCTATACTATCCATATTAGCTTAGTCAGAAGCATTGGCTTCTGAATATGTCAAAATATATCAAACATATGTCAAACAGTATATGTTTGACAATATGTCAAATCTTCAAATACTTTTAACCTACATCCAGACCCATGGAAAGAATATGTTAAACAGTAGTCTTTTATCGATCTAGTCAGCAAACACTAATTGAGTCTCTGCATTGTACTAGACACTGCATGCAGAGACATAGTTTCTACTTTTAAGGAGTTAAGAAATTAGAAGGGGAAGCACATGGAGAATTAAAAAATAGGAAATGTAATCTGAGAAGTTCTAAAACCCAGCTTTGATCAAGGAACTATCATAATACGAGGAATTTTCAGCAAGCTCTGGGAGAGGAAAGATTGGAAAGCTTCATCGAGAAAGTGCTATTTGAGTAGGGACTTAAAGGAGGCATTAAAAAAAGAGGACTATTCAGGTGGAGGGAAAATGCACCTAAGGGTAAACTCCATGATGTCTTGGGAGATAGTCCATGATTTGGTGAGTTTGGTATTGAGGAAGGAGAATTGAGAAGATGGTTTAGTAGTCTACTAGATAAGATTTAAAAAGTAGTTTGGACCATATATTAAGGGATTTGCTTGTATATAAAGCTAATAAATTTTGAGTTTTGTGCAGAACATAGCATTGAAGCTATGTCCGGCTTTGAAGCAAAACAGTGAAACTTTGATTTTTTTCTAGAGAGGTGGCTTTTTTGTTTTGGGCAAGACATATTTATTGGAAAGAGACTGGAGGTAAGGATACTTGTTAAGTGGCTTTAACAGTCATAATTTCCAGTGTAAGTTTTCCATACTGAAAATTCAGTTCAAGATTGGCTGTGATATAAAGGTATTTTATGGCTTTTAGAATTTTTTTAGTCACAGATTCTCAATCTTAATTTTTAAATTGCTGATCCTTATTTGCTGATGTGTAGCTAGTGAAACATAATAAGAAAGATTCTGAAAAAAACTAATAAAATAAATCATAGAATAGTACCATATGCAGTTGGATATAAAGTTTGTGCGAGTTGTAATAAATTGTTATTGTTTGGGGTTATGATTGTTTCTTCCATCTGTTAGTGGCAACACATATAGCTTTTACTGTCTGGTGTGATCTCTGCACTCATGCATAGCTGCACTACCCAGTGGAGATAATGGTAAACGAAGAAAAAAAAGTCTGCTTCAGGAATAACGTATCTCAAACTTAATTAAGAATAAAAACTTGATAAATTGTACCTATGACAGGTGAAGTCTGCTTCATGTGATTTAACTGCAAGAAATTCTAGCAAGCTTTCATATAAATGAAAACCTTCAGGGATCTTTATAAAAAGCCTGAGTTAGGTAAGCAAGACCCAGGCCTTTCTGTGATGTCCTCATGAAACAGATTCCAGAGCTATAAAGGTTAACGAGCCGTGAAAACTCCTACAATCTCAGTATAGTGGTAATTGCTTTTGTAAACAGATATAATATGAAGGTATTTAAGAAATGATATAAAATCCTCAGTAATATTAATAAATTCTGCCAACGTTTGTTTTTTAGAGTTTGATTCTTATTTCTTGTGAAGCAAGAGTGTTAGGGAACCAAAGACATACTGAACCTGCCTTTAATTTGTTGATTTTTTAAAATGATACAAGTTTTGGATTATGGATAGTTGGTTCTAAAATGGTATCTGGACAGGAGAGGAGTTTCTTTCCATGGCTCTGGAAGTAAGTTAAAAGTATTTGTTGAAAATGATGGGAAAATAACTTTTTTTTTCATTTGTTTTATGACTTACAAAATCTTAGAGTATGATGATTCCAAAACTCAAATGATTATACTTGAATATATTGAAATTTATATAAGAGATTGACATGCTCTTATTAGAATACAAGTGATGCCTCATCAACAGGGGTACCTGCATAATCAGCATTTGTATACCTAACCCTGAATTGTCCCCACATCTTTAATATAAAAAAAAATACAAGTGATGGCTGGGTGTGGTGACTCAAGCCTGTAAATCTCAGTACTTTGGGAGGCCGAGGAGAGGATTGCCTGAGCCCGTGGGTTTGAGACCAGCCTGGGCAACATGGTGAGACCTCATCTCTACAATAAATCAAAAAATTAGCCAGGTGTGATAGTGTATGCCTGTAGGTCCAGCTACTTGGCAGGCTGAAATAAAGGAGCAGACTATAGCCCACTTGATTCACAGGCAATCATGGAACAAGATGTCTGGCAAGGGGAAATATAGGTAAACAGGGTCTCCTGTTTACATTTGAGTTATTCAATACAGCAGTGTATGGACATTCAGTGGTGGAACAAATGGACCTAGACACTCCAGGAGGTCCTTTGAGTATCACTCTAGTGACTAGAATCTAGTCTAACACAATATACTAAGTACTTTGTGTATTGATGACATTATGGGCAATCAAGACAAGATAAAATACCCTGGTTAAGGAGGAAGGAGAATGTATAATAGTGTTTTTTAAAAAATGTCTTCTATTGAAAATATTTCATAAGAAAATAATTTCTACACTGAAATAAGGTAATCTTCAATTTTCAAGGAAATTCACTCATGATGCCTATTTTAGACAGTAAATAAATTAGTTTCTTATAGAGCAAAAAGGAGATCCAAATTTTCACCTCTCCAACTAAGTAAAAATGTTTGCTGCAGTTAATTTTTAATACTGAAAAGAAGTACATAGAAAGTATTGGCACATGTATTTTAGTTATTCTTCCAAATCCCAGAAGCAAAAGTGGTGGAATAGAGCCAATTACTTTTGATAATGTGCTTGACTGTGCTTGATCCAAGTAGCCGTTCTCAAAATGTTAAACTTCATTTATCATTTCTTTAACAAATACATATCACTATTTGCATACAGAATGTGTGCATTACATCCAAAAGAGATATTACAGAATCATAGACTGTTAGAACTGGAAGGAAGAGATTACTTAGTTCAACACATCCTCTTGATGAGAAAACTTGAGTCCATAAAGGGTAGATAATTTATCCAAAATCAAGTAGTAACTAGGACAAGAACCCAGACCTCTTGTCTTTATTTTTATAAGAATAACAACCTCAAAGAGATAAGATAACCCAGACATAAAATTTTTACATATGTCATAGAGAGAGAAATCACATTTTAATGAGTGTGTTTCAAATAAGTAAGGAAATGTGCCACTTCCCGCCTCTTTGCATGGTCTCTTCACAGCAGTTAGATTCTGTGAAAGTATGAACCTTTGTGTCACTGAAGGCAGGGAGAGAGGTCAATGGAAATATGGTATAGCAAGGCTGCTTTGGCTTTGGCTGAAGATAGATATAAAAGCTTGCATGTTTCTAAGAAGTGGGGGGCAGAGAATCGAAGAACCTTTGCCATTAGATGACCCTTTTTAATATGGGGTTCATGGACTAGTTAAAATAACCCTATATCTAGAATTGGAAAATGAAGATTTGACTATAGAAGTACTTGGGCACTTCTATAGAGTATGTAACTTAACCTCACTGAGCCTGTTTCTCCACCTGCAAAATTGAAATTAATAGTAGACTACCTCACAGATTGTTTTGAAGTTTAAGTGAAAAAGTATATAAAAGTTTCTTATAACTGGAAATATTCAAGTGTTAGATGATTATTATTGTTACTGTTATATTATAAGCACTAGAGAAAAATCTTTCTTACAGCGTATTCATGTGTTTTGGGGGAGAATGAAGCCTGACAAGTTTGTTTTCCATTTCTCTGTACTCCTACACTAGTGGTTTCCAACTTTGATTAATGTTAATAGTTTATTATTCCTTTCCTACACCATGGATTCCCTGGGCTGCACCTGGCCTCACTGGAGTCATTATAGAGCTAGGCATCTAGGGCTGGTAAATTGCTCTGAGGCAGCGAAAGTGGCAGGAGTCTTTAGTGAAATGATCAGGTACCTATGTATTTGGCTTTTGGAGACAAATAAGGAATCTTGACACTGAGAGATGCAATGTTCAGTGTAAGTAAATGTGATATAATTATTATATTTCCCATTAAAGATAAGAGAATCACAAATAATTACAACTCAGTAATTCTCAAACTATAGTAATTCATGTAAAACTTGATAATAGTAGCAATCAATACTTAAACTCCCGATTAGTATTTATTGATCATTTAAAATGATTTTCAGTAAACACTTTACAGGCAAGATCTCATTTGGCAATTATATTGTTATTTACTGACAAGGAAACTGAGACTCACTTAACTTTGTTGTGTCCAAGGAGCTCAAAAATTTAATTTTTTCTAGATAGTGCCTCAAGATGCCTTTGTTGTTGTTGATGATGATGTCCTGGCACCAGATGGAGCCAGATTGTCAATTCTTTAAATAAAGAAGGTGAGGAGGGGTATTCCTCTGGTATCTGTGTAACAGAAAGGGCCAGCTGTAGATTAAAAAAAAAAGTGCCGGGAGGCTGAGGTGAGTGGATTGCCCGCGGGTTCGAGAGCCGCCTGGGCAAGCGAGACCTCATCTCTACAATAAATAAAAAAAAAAAAAAAAATTAGCCGGGCGTGGTAGCGCGCGCCTGTGATTCCGGCTACTCGGAAGGCTAAGGCGGAAGGATCACCAGACCCAGCAGGTCGAGGCTGCGGTGGCTGGGAGCGGCCACTACACTCCAGTCTGGGTGTCAGAGTGAGACTCCAACTCAAAAAGTGCCATGCATATTTGTAGCAAAGATATATCATAAATGCTAAGAGGACTCATTGAAGAAATTTATGAGATCAGGGAATCATGTCTGCCTCTTTCAGAGTTGCATCTCAGCATCTGGAAGGGCACTAAGCACATTGTCAGTGCTATATAAATACTTGTAAAATGAATGAATGATCCACAACTTTCATCTTAGCCAGCAGTTTCAACTTCCTCCTTTCCCTACTACAGTGAACAGAGCTACCCCATTTAAATTTAATTTTTTCCTCATCTCCTTGCCCAGTTATAGATGTAGAGCTAATGAGACAGGTACTCAGAGAGCCACCAACAAGAATTGAAGAGTTGGAATACCTATTATTAGCCATCGGGGTTGATGTTAAAAATCATTTAGATGCATTCTCAGCATATTCCATGTGATATCAAATAGTTATTCTAAAATAATAGAACTCTTCACATTCACTATTTTCTTCTAATCCATTAGTTTTTATGCCACTTGGTTCATTTCAAACATAAATCATCTGAAGAGTTTCTGGGACAATTTTTCCAAAAAGAATCACAAGATTCCAGTAGAAAATTCTAGCCTCTTACTCTGATTGTGAACTCAATATTTTGATCTGTTCACACAAATCAAATTATTATATACTTTCTAGAATTATAAACCTAATAATGACTTTGTTTTTCTATACAGTTTATATTTTCATGTGCATTTTTCAGCTGCTTTGAAGGTACTTTTCCAAATGTTTTATTTAATCTGTTGAAAATACTTCCACTTGATACTGTTAGTTGAATGTAATGATAAATATATATGATTATTTGCCTTCCCTTGGACTGTATCAGTATCTGTGCATGTGGGATTATTGATAGAATGTTACAGTAGAGTCACAGTAGAGTTACAACCGTCCAAGTCCTAAATAATAGCTATGACTAACCCCGTGGGGGAAGATTCTTAATAATTTTCCAAATTTTCTGGGTTAGTGACAGGTTTTATGCATACAGTCAGCTATTAAAGCATTAGAGTTTCTTTCATTTCTTAATCATTAACAACTTTAGCCCTGATTGCCCATGGAGTTGCAAGCTGTTAAAATTATAATTTCCCTCTTACTAATTTTGAAGCCAAGAGCTGTTTCTTCATTTGATGCAGCACAGGTCTTTCTTAAAGCATACACAGTGCAGGAGTACTAAAGATGGGAAAGCCTAATCTAAAAATAATGAATTTATAAAATAGATGGAGGTAAAGAAAGAAAAATATTCTTAAATATTAATATTACATTAAAAATAGGCTAAACAAACAGTGGCAACTGAGTCTTCTTGGGAGAAATGGTTGTACATTAGTAGTTTTGAAACCTAATTGTGAATCAGTATCTAGGTAGCGTTCCAAAACATTCAAATGTGTAGGATCACCTAGATCTATTCCCAAAATATTTTTTAATATCAGTTTTTTAAAGGATTCAACAGAGAAGGTTTGTTATTGTTGTTGCTTTTGATGATGTTGTTGTTGCTTTTCAATAGAAAACTTCCCTGGGTTTTACAGTTTATCATTCTCCAAATATGATAGATTTAATAAGTTTATGATAATTATTTTATGAAGAGTGTAGAGAGGCAGAAAAGCTAAAAGTTATGTTTCAATGTTAAAAATTCAAGGTTAAGACAATGTAGAATTATCACATAAGTCAATAGAATACAAAAAACATCTTTGATAAATTATATTTATTCTCAGCCTTTTTTAACTTTTAAATTTTTTTATTTTAAAATGTG
This sequence comes from Tarsius wallacei, assembly GCA_963574415.1. Classification (NCBI taxonomy): domain Eukaryota; kingdom Metazoa; phylum Chordata; class Mammalia; order Primates; family Tarsiidae; genus Tarsius; species Tarsius wallacei. The sequence continues at coordinate 1,247 of CAUYQG010043528.1, read as the reverse complement.
GGATACAATTCAGGGTTAGGTATACAAATATTCATTGTGCAGGTACCCTTGTTGATGAGGTGTGCTCCCCTTCCCCAGGCAGATTTCGACTACTGTCAATCCCACCTTCCTGCCCCCACCCTACAGTTTCCCACAGGGAATCCTTTTCGTCAATCCTTTTCTTATAGTATTACGGTAGTTGTTCAAGGTCCACTTATGAGTGAGAACATGTGATACTCAGTTATTTGTTTCTGTGAAAGATCATTCAGTATTATAGACCTTAATTCCATTCAGGTTGCTGCAAAGTTCATGATTTTGTTCTTCTTTATGGCTGTGTAATATTCCATTGTGTATATGTACCACATTTTTTTTACCCAGTCCTTTTTTGATGGGCAGCACAGTTGGTTATATGTTCTTGCTATTGTGAACAGTGCTGCGATAAACAGCAGGTATCTTTTTTATAGAGTGTGCAGGTATCTTTTTTATAGAGTGATTTGACTTCTTCCTGGTATATTCCCGGTAGGGGGATTGCGGGGTTGTATGGAAGGTCGATTTTTAGAACTTTTAGAAATCACCACACTGATTTCCACGGAGGCTGCACTAGTTTCCATTCCCACCAACAGTGTAGAAGTGTTCCCTTTTCATCACATCCTCTCCAGCATCTGTTATTTCTTGAGTTATTGATGATGGCCATTTTGATTGGAGTTAGGTGGTATCTCAGTGCAGTTTTAACTTGTATTTCCTTGATGACTAGTGAAGCTGAACATTTTTTCATGTGTCTGTTGGCTGCTCGTATGTCTTCATTTGAAAACTGTCTATTCATATCTTTTGCTCACCTTGTAATGGGGCTGTTCGTTTTGTTCTTTTCAGCATGTCTGAGTTCCTTGTAGATCTCAGATGTTAGGCCTTTGTCAGACATGAAGTTGGCAAATACTTTTTCCCAGTCTGTGGGTTGTCTCCCTGCTCTCTTGATGGTTTCTTTGACTTTGCAGAAACTTGTCAGTTTGATGAGGTCCCACTGGTCTATATTATCTCTTATGGCCTGGGCACTTCAGGTTTTGAACAGGAATTGGTTGCCAGTTCCAACTTCCATAAGGGTGTCTCCTGCAATTCTGAGGTTCTTATAGTTTGAGGTTTTATGTTTAGGCCTCTGATCCATTTAGAGTTAATTTTTGTGTATGGGAATAGGTAGGGGTCCTGTTTTAGTCTTCGGCATGTGGTCAGCCAGTTTTCCCACCACCATTTACTGAATATGTTCTCGTTTCCCC
>CAUYQG010043524.1:0-25436 GCA_963574415.1 Tarsius wallacei | reverse complement strand
CCACCGAGCCCGGCTTCTTCATCTTAATTAGCTGTGAAGAATGAGTTGTGCATAAGCAAAAACGGAAAAGAGCTGCAGTGTCCAAGGGGCTTGGACTTAAAAATATTAGTGATCTAGATTTTATCAGATCCATAAACAAATCAATTTTAAAAAGCAGTCATAATATAAAATAGCAACTCCCAGCAACATTTTTCAAGTTATCTTCTTCAGAAGTTGACTTACTTCATTTTGCCACATTCTTGGAAGCCTCATCAAAATTCTCCACAAGATCTGGAACCTCATCCTCCACCCCCTCCCTCTCCCTCCCTCTCCCCCTCCTCCTTCCCTTCCCCCTCCCCCTCCCCAGTTGCAAGTGGTGCTTTTCCATCCACAGATTGTATGGGCAGAGCTTCAGCCAATCCCCTCTTCAGACTGCACCAAGCTGGCTTAAGTTGTCAGATAGCAATTCTGTCAGCTGCTTTGTCTCAGCATGGCTTGTAATCATGGAAGTATTCACTTCCAGAGGTGCCTAAACTTAGAGTTGTTAAAGTGGATAACTGTTCCTTGGTTTCTTATCATGTTCACCTCAGAGATATTGTTTCCCCCTAATTTCTTTAAGGAGAATTGGAGTTTTTTTAATCATCTGCTGTAGCTGCTCTATGAACCACCATTTTCTGTAAGCAGTTCCTTTCCACCAGTGCGCATTTGTGCCTGCAGTTTGCCAAGTTTTTCCTGGTTCGTGACAGTTTCTTTCATCTTGTCAGAGCAGAAAAGGGGCCATGTGGGGACTAGGGTTGGTGCTCAGGGAGTCTCGGCTGGACCAGCTGAGATTAGGTGCACACACTTGGAGTTTCCTGGATCTTAAACTGCAGAAGAAGAAGTAAAGCTACAGTTGGCAGCAGCAAGAGGGGAAAGAAAAGAATAAGGGGCTAACAATATTTGATTGTCTACTATATTCTAGAAGCTTCGTACACATGCTGTCATATGTTGGTAGAAATTCTGATAGTTTAATAATTTGTTGAGGATTTGCTGATTTCATGTAATTCTCAGTATAAAATCAATAGTGGCAAGAGGGAAAGTGTGCAGAATTAAATTTTAAGGTAACCAAAAAACACAGTAATCTAGAATGTTCCATTTCCTAATGTTATCATCTAACACATTTTTTCAGTACAAATAAGTATTAGAAAATCAGTGTGACTACTGTCTATTTTGAGAAAGGGCTCTTATTAAACAACTGAGGTAGGAGAGAAAATAGGATCTTTGGTAGTCGAAGATATTCAAGCCACTTTTCAGATTATTCATGACATGCATTGTTCCAATCACAAATTTAAACAGATTTTTTTTTTACATGTGGACTTTTTTTTTTCCAAGTACAAGGAGGGGCCCAAGAAAGCTCAGAATTTATTTATTAAAAATTGTGTATTTTTTCTTACATGTTTAAACTTCAGTCACCTTCAATGTACTCTCCGTTTGATGGAATACACATAGCAAGATGCTTTTTCCACTGCTCAAAACAGTTTTTGAACCTGTCAATTATGGTGCCTTTTAGTGCTTCTGCTGTTTTTTATTTCACCTCTTCCACATCAGTAGAACATTTCCCTTTAAGGAAATTTTCATCCAAGGAAACAAAAACTGTTGCTTGAGGCAAGATGGGGAGAATAGGGAAAGGAGGGCACGGGGGTCATGCTGCTTTTGTTTGAAATCTTCCGAACACTCAGCACGGTTTGAGCAGATGGACTTGTAAACCACTCATCATTAAATAGGCAAACATATTCAAAGACTCTCCATACTCAATATCTGCCTGGGGACGGGGAGACACCTTTTATCACCAAGGGTGTCTGAACGAAGCATATTTGTACATCTAATCCTTAACTGTACCCCACAATATGATAATAAAAAATACTGCTAAAAAAAAAAAAAAAAAAAAAAAAAAGAAAAGTGGGACCTCACCAAACTGAAAATCTTCTGCAAAGCAGAAGAAACCATCAAGAGATGGGGGAGACAGCCCACAGAATGGGAAAACAAAGTTTGTCGACTGTATATCTGACAAAGTCCTAACATCCAGAATCTACAAGGAACTCAAACATGACAAAAGGGGAAAAATAATTCAATTAAAAAGTAGGCAAAAGACATGAATAGACACTTCTCAAAAGAAGACATATGAACTGAACATCCAACAGACACATGAAAAAAATGTTCAGCCTCACTAATCATCAGAGAAATGCAAATCAAAACGCTGTCTAACTCCAGTAAAAATGGCCATCATCACTAAAATAACCAACAGATGCTGGTAAGGATGTGGAGAAAATGGAGCAATGCTACACTGTCGATGGGAGTGCAAACTAGTACAACCTCTATGTGAAACAGTGTGGCAATTTCTAAAAGAAGTAGACATTGACTATTGACCTTCCGTTTGACCCAGCAATCCCCCTTCTGGGAATATACACAGAGGAACTCAAATCACTCTATAAAAAAAGATACCTGCACACACATGTTTATTGCAGCCCTATTCACAATAGCAAAAATATGGAACCAACCATGCTGCCCATCGTAAGTAGACTAGATTTTTTAAAAATGGTACCTATACATGAAAATTTATGGACGTTGCAGCAACTTGGATGGATTTAGAGTCTATCATACTCAGTGATCTATCACAGAAGCGAAGAACTGAGTATCACGTGTTCTCACTCATAAGTGGACCCTGAACATCTGCATAATACTACAAGAAAGGGATTGTCAGAAGTAGGACACTGCCAGGGGAGGGAGGTGGGGCACATACCATCAATAAGGATGACTGATCCTAATCCAGGTGAAGTGAAGTTCCATGGGAGGCCCAAACTTCACCTGTATGTAAACCACTTATGTACCCAATCCTGACTTATACCTCACATCTTAAAGAAAAAAAGAAAAAGAACAAGAAAGAGGGTATTCAGCTTACATGGCAGGTTTGGCCTGATGGAAGAGATTTCCATGGACTATTCATACAGCAGAGTTGACTAGTTTTACTTACATTTCTAACATTTCTGTGTGCATTACCTGTATTTGCCAAATCCTTTTTTCTTTCAAAAAGTTCTTGCTTTTTTTAGAATATAAATAGTTTAAAACATCTTCTGTAACTTTGATGAAGCATTACATTCCTTTTTTAGAAAGTGAAAATTGCTGTTCTCAAATGGAAACAAATTTTACATCAAAGAGCTTGAATTCAATGCAGAGGGGAAAAAAGCCAAATATGTAAAGCATTCTAGCAGCTGGCGCTGATATTGGCAAAGACTGCCTCTAAACATGCAAAATGAAGAAATATGTGGTGATTTTTAAATAATTCCAGAAGTTTCACACCTTTACTGTAATTATCTGAACATTCAAACTAAAGTATATCTTAGTCTGAATGACGGGAAGAGATATAATAATTCAAACCTCCTTTTAATTTTATATAGAGAATGGCAAACCTTATCTATGGTACTTACCCTCAAATATTTAGAAAAATCTGGTTAATTGACAACATTTTTTCATTCTTTATCCAGATGCTTAGCAATATGGAATCAAATCTAAGGCCAAAAAGAGACTACTTGAAACTTTTTACAAAGGGCAAAGCAAATTGTTTTCAATATTTCATAATAGAGAGAGACGAATGAAATTGTTCCAGTCTAATACACTTACAGTATTAGGGTACTAATAGAAAGCTGCCTGGATACCCAGAGTCTAGACAAACTCTTAAAGATTCAGCTCAGATTCTCTTCCTATGATCTGTAATCACTATTGGTCTCTTCTTTGCCTGTAAATATTAGTTCAGTTAGAAGGCAACATTTTGGCTGGGCTCGGTGGCTCAGCCTGTAATCCCGCGGGTTGGGAGGCTGAGGTGAGTGAATTGCCTGAGCCTGCGGGTTCGAGACCCGCTTGGGCAACTTATCGAGACCTCATCTCTACAATAAATCAAAAAAATTAGCCGGGCGTGGTAGCGCGCACCTGTAGTTCCAGCTAACTTGGAAGGCTGAGGCGGAAGGATCGCCGGAGCCCAGCAGGTCTAGGCTGTGGTGGCCAGAGCGGTCACTGCACTCCAGTCTGGGCTACTGAGTGAGACTCTAAATCAAAAAAAAAAAAAAAAGGCGACATTTTGCCAAAAAGATAGCTAGATAAATGAAAAAGGTATTTAAAAAGTCTCTTGAAAACTTTTCCTTAAAAAAAGTAAAATAGGATTTATCTATAGCTGTTTAACAGCAAACTGTGACTCCATGGCAGTGTTGACGCAGTAGACAATGAGATTCTCAAACCATTCAATTTCAACATTTCTTTTGACTAGCTCTACTTATATTGTGCCTATGTGTGAGCATAGAGGAAAGAGCAGAAGAGGGGCATGGGTCAAAAAGGTGAAGGGAGAGAAGGAGATAAGAGGGAAGAGGAAAAAGAAAGATCAGAGGGGAGAAAGGGAAAGAGAGGTTGATTTAATTCAAACAAGAGGACTTTAGCTTCAATATGACATTGAAGCCAAAGTTAGTTTAGACATTTTCATGTATTTCAGGCTTTTGTTATTTGTCTTTCTGTATGTGGTTGGGTCTAATTGATAGATATGTCTGGTTCTCAGGCCCACACTGACAAGGTTGATACAGGGAAGAAGGCCTAGAAGTCTTCACCCTTCTTCAAATATGGGCTGGCTAGCCAGCCATTTTCAGCATGTTGATAACAATACCCAAGTTTACAGTTCACTGAATCAACCATTCCCATTGTACAAACAGGGCCATCCACTAAATACTTATTTGGCCCTCAGTATCTTTTTGTTTCCAAACAAATGAGTGCCACAGAATAACTGAAACCTAAGCATAAATAAGATTTCCATGGCTGAGCTGAAATGGGGATAGCAAAAATGTAGCTCTCCATTTTTCTTGGGGGCAATAGTTAGATCTTATTGATAAAAATGAAACAGAACTCTTTACCAGTGATGTAACAGCCAATGTAGTTGATAAAGGGTACCTGATAGTAGAGAAGAAAATTTAAAAAATGAAGAAAATGAGGCTACCATCACAGGATTTGAGTAAGAGTTTATACTAATGTTGCAGAATGGAAAAAAAAAAAAAAAACAGAAACCTGTGTGACAAACCACATTTATGACAGTGTTCCAACAGTATTTTATTTGATAATGTTTGGATATAAATTTCCCTGTCTAGCTACCTCTTCAAAATTCTAAGCCAATATTTTTCTGGTGTGTGAATATAGTTTTCTATTTCCTTTGTGACAATTATATTTGACAGAGGGGCTAATTCTATAAGACAATTTATTTGGGTATTTTATTCTGTGTGTGTGTTGTGTGTGCCTGTTTGCCCTTATTAATAACAGCATACAGATTAGGGAGTCAAAAGTTATTGTGACCTCATTATTTAAAAATATGATCCATGTGATTTCTTTCTGGTTCCATAAGTTAGTGGAAAGGAAATCAGCTGTTTTTTTTTTTTTTTTAATGTAGTTGTTACTTTAAGGAAATGTCTTAAATATAACAACCATGTTTTGCAGTGTTTAAAAACACTCAATCACGAGCTCTTTAGTCCAACCACCCCAAATAAACATTAGGTTAGATTATTTCTATGCCAAGCACACAAGCTTGTTGAATTTATTTCCTTTGATCTGCCAGTCTCAAAGTCTATCTCACTTAGAAGTTTTCAAGGTGAAATTTTTTGATCTCATATGACCATGAAGACTCGGGTTCTCTTTATCTCTGGAAATATCTTGCAAACATACATTTTATAAGGCTGTGTCTACAGAACACTTTCAGAAATAAAGGGCTGTTGAGATCAACCCAATATTCTTTCACATTCATATATTCAATTATACTTACTGAAACAAATAAACAAGTTGTACTAAATGATAAATGCTAATGAGTTTGGCCCAATTCCCCCCAACACACACATTGCATCTTGAAAGTTCTAAGTAGTGAATTAAGAATGAGATAGAGGATGGTTGATTTACTTGTGCACAAAATGATCAATCCTCAGAAATAATAATACATCACCACAACACATGTAGGTATTATACAATGAAGCCTTTTAAAAAAAGAATTAAGAAAGAAAATGCCTATCATAGATCTTTGATAGAGAAACATATTTTGTGATTTGATTTGAGATCATCAGTTCATTTAAATTCAAGTCAGTTGACTCCCTTAAACATATTTGTATAATCCCTATAATTTCAAAGACTTAATACTGTCTGCTAAAGAAAAGTCAATATTGCTTTCTTTGAAATCATCAAGAGAAATATTGCCTTCATTTGGGAATGTAAAATAGCTTTGAAATTGATGTGTTTGGTCATTAAGCACAAATACTTGACAAACTCCTTTGATTTCATAGATTGTAAATCCCTGCAACACTGCAAGAAGCCATGTATGAAATTGAACTATTGATTGTTCTAATCTATACAGTAATTACTAGAGGCAGTCTATTGAGTAGGTGCTGCCTCTACAGTGTGCTTAAGAGGCACCATATAGGGCTGCACTCAAAAAGTTAGTTGCTTTGGCCCTGATCATTCTGATCTGCCCAAGTTCCTTTTAAAAATAACAATATTTGGCAAGACATGATGGTTCACACCTGTAATCCCAGCATTTTGGGAGGCTAAGGCAGGAGGATTACTTGAGACCAACCATACTATTAACAAATATATTACATTTATATTATGTATAATGTCCTTTGAGAAGATTCAAAAATGAATATTATCTGATTTCTACTTTCAAAAACCTTATCAACCTAGGAGAGAAGATATGATATGTACACACATAAATGTTAATTAATTAGAATGAAGAAATATAAGCTGGTAATTTAAAGGATGAATTAAAATCAGACAGGGCATCTGATTAAAAAAATAACAGGGTTAGAAGGAGGCATCTCGAAAAAAGGAGTAAGAGGAAATGAGGATATTGGTAGGAGAAGAAATTATACACATCTTAATTTTGTACTTAATAATTATATTCTTTCATTTTGCCATCCTTCTGTTAGCCAGTATGATATGTGAAGGTTAAAGAGCAGCTTGGCCTTAAGCTATTTCCAAGCAAGCATGCCAAAGTAGGGGAAGTAAAGAGCTTAATTATGCAATTTAACTAACAAACACATCAGCCTCAAGGGATCAAATTACAAACACACAAACAAGCAGTTCAGGACTAGAACTCTTACTCTAATCTTTGCTTATTCCATAATTGTATAAAAAAGTAAACAAAAATAAATCAATGTGCCAAAGACATGTAACCTGCAAGAAATGTGAATTATACCTCAGTGCCACGATGAGTTTAGAATTCAGTTTACAATTGAAACTATATTAGGAATTTACTATTTTTCATTTCATTCTTGACTAGACTTTCAATATTGCAGATATTTATTATTCAAAATTCTTATTACATAAAATTTTAACATCCACAGAACTTGACTAAAAGAAGAAACTTAGGACTTCTTAGAAACACTGATGCCACAATCCAATAACACTCCAAAGGAAAATCTTTTGATAAATACCAGGAGAATAATAACCACCAACATCCTTACACAGATTGATTATAATGATGATGGTGATGATGATATACAATTTCAGAAGAGGCAACCATTGGCTGCTAAATAAAATGATGTATGCTCAAATTTATGTACTTCAGCTTTAAAATGCATACACTCTAAAGTGTTGAAATATAGTCTATACTTGAAAGTTTCTTACAAACAAAAATATTTATTGGTCCCCAGGTAAATTAGCTACATTGAGAATGGTATTATATAGTTTATCTCTATATATTTATGTATGTGTATATACTTTATAACCAATGTCTAGAATCTTTTCATTAAAAATAGAGGTGCTATATAATAATAATAATAACTTATTATTACTCCAGGCAACTTTTCATTTACTTCACTCTTAAGAATTAATACTTTCCACAAGATCTCTTGACTTTTGGCCTTCTAATATTTAGTCAACACTGGTTGCTCTCAGTCACACGGACTATTGTGGACTGAGTCACACGGACTTTTTATTCACAAATTACCAAATAGGACAAGGAAAGCACTATGTTACCGTATCATTAAAAAGAAAACATTTGCTTTTGTTTTTATAAAAATATATTGAAAATGAACTTCTAGATGTGGGAAAGGCAACATCCCAGTGAGAAACAGTATTTTTTTCTTTTTCTTTCTTCTTTCTTTTTTTTTTTTTGGAGTTGGAGTCTCACTCTGTCACCCAGACTGGAGTGCAGTGGGCTCAGGCAATCCACTCACCTCAGCCTCTCAAAGCGCGGGATTACAGGCTAAGCCACCAAGCCCAGCTAGTATTTTTTTTCTAACAAGAAATCATTAATAAATAAATAAGCAAACTGTTATACTGAAGCTGTCATTTTTAGTGCCAGCGTGGTTTCTATAGAATAGTAATTATCAACTGAATGTGACTTTGTCTGCAAGTTTATAGAAGGATGTTAGGTTCTGCACCAAATTTTCTTAAAATATAAATTTATGGAGTAAAAGTGTAATTTTGTTACATGGAGAGATTGTGTAGTGATGAAGTCAGAGTTTTTAGGGTATTCATCATAGCTCAAGGCTGCTAAATTTTCAGTAAGCATTGTCTATTCACTGCCTAGGTGTTTTCTATCTAAGTCACTTCACTGAGTGCTAACTGTCCCTTACTCATTGTACATGTACAATTGTCTAATGTGTAGCCATTTGATTTCTTTCATGCACTCCCATAAATTGGCTGCAAAACTTCCTCCTTAGACAACAAAATTATGTGGTTGAATATCACTGCTCTATTCAAGCAGAAGCTGAATGATTGTTATTGTTTGATCCAGATTATAACCCCTATAACAACCTTGACTTCATTGCACAATCTTAGGTACAAAAATTTTAGAATAAAGTACTCCAGATCCATCCAAGCTAGTCCATCCCAATATCCAGCTCTCCTCTGTGTACTCATGATCACCCCACTCCCACCCTCTTACTTCTTTTCCCCAATCCTTCATTCTATACCATCACAAAGGTGGCGATTATAGCTTTGTGACAGGATCCGTAGGAGGCCTCATAGAAAAGTCTGCATTTAAGCTGATCCTGAAAAGTAGGCTACAATATGAGTTGTGGGGGTGGGGGGCAAGTCCTGTGCTCAGTGTTTTATGAATATCACTTTATCTTTTCTTGAAATGTTGTGGTTTTTAAATAATGCGTATCTCCCAGCTCAACCTTAGCCTTAATGGAAAAGATTTCCTGAGAGTGGCATCCAGAATCTGCATGTTTAGACATCCTTAAATGATTCTGATATATCCCAGGAGTTTATGTTATGTTATAGACTCTATAAAGTCAGCCTTACAAAATTTGCCATACATGCGCTCAGACACATGACTCATAATTTCAGTTACGGTGAAAACATACCAATTGACTCTCATCATTTATAAGAAAAAGTTGCCTTTTCTAATGTTTTCCCCCCTTTTTTAAATATGTTCTTGAGAAAGGCAACTTGATGTGCATTTGGGGAAAAAAAGGAGTTTGGAAGACAACTGCAGAAAGAGATGAAAATAAATAGTCTTTCAAAGTAGCATAATGGAATGGTGAAAACATTCTGTTTAGTTTTGGATGGAGAATTTGTTGTAACTTAACCTAATGCTCAGGCTTTCATCTGAGTATGAATATCTATATTGCATTTTCCCAATTTGTTTTGGAAGACCTCTAGTAAAATAGCATTAAATAGAAATGCATTATATTTACATAGCATTTGAGATAAATGAAAATTAATTGCCCTTTCAACTAATTCATAGTGGACTCATAAAAATGAGTTTTTATTCTGTAAGGCCTGTCAATATTCAAACTCCTCCAGCATACCATCTGTTCAGTCTTTTGGTGCATCTGCAAGTTCTATCTCAGTAACAGAAAGATCGGAGAGCTGTACAGCTTTAGAATATTTTAAAAACATTGAGACATTGAAGTATTTGAAAAGTATACTACTGCTAAAAAGTCTCATGATGCTTGCTCTCTAAAAGTGGGTACTTTAATTGATGAAATAAGTAATATTTGGCAGCCACTACAGGCTTTGCTGAAGTTATGTGTCCTAATTCCAAAATCATGGCTGTTACTTTTCTTCGTTGAAAGTATTGATACACTTTACAGACAGCACTGTGACTCTTATCAAAGTTTATAATCTATTAGTCAAAAAACTCCAAATGTGGTTTCATTGCATACTTCAAATGGGAGCTGATTTCTTTTCTAACTTTTACATGCCGGTAGAATTAATTTGATAGGAAGATTTAAGATTTCAGTTTTATAAGTCCAAGTTAGTATTTAGAATATCATTTTTGCCCCTTAAAAAAAAGAGAGTACATTTGTTTCAGGAGTTAAAAAATTTCCCCCCCAAAGGTTTGAAATTAATCTGAATCAAAGAAAAGTTCAGATTCTTAAGAAAATCTATTCTCACAAACTATCTTATTAAATTAAGAATTGCAAGTGGTTAAATTTCTATGACATTTTTCTATAGTATGACAACCACGAAATGATTTAATGACTAACTCATTAAAATATATTTTGCTTTTAAATGTTCAATGTTTCAGAATTGATTTGTTATCTATTTATTTATTTACTGATCCATGATACTAAAACCAAGATAACATCAAAATTGTGATATAGATATTTTTCTTCCTTGGTGATAACTAATGCAATGCTAAGGGGTAAACTTAGAAATTTTACTGCTGTTGTTATTAATTGTTCACCTAATTTATCAGCTAGTGAAATGATTTAGACTTCAATCTTTTTGAATCAATGTGATGAATAGAACTTGTATGTTTTTGAGAACACCTTCCTGCAGGAAGGTCAGCAAATTCTTAAGGGAAAATGTTTGATAGATGCTAGTAAATGTACAAGGCCAATATTGCTTATTGACATATTCTTAAACTAAATGATTTTTACTCATGCGTGAAGGTCAATCCAGCTACCCTTTGATAAAGCATCAATGACAAGATCTTTCTTGATAAAACGCTGGGCTTTTGGTCAGAAGATTAAGATTTTTTTTATAAGCCTAAAATAGGTTTGAGGGCAAAAGAGGAAGAGAAAATATATTGGTTGTTAAGAAAATAGATGGTAAAGCAGTTTCTTTATACAGTTGTTTTTCTTGTGGACAGTAAAACAGAAAATGTCTCTTCTGACCACCTAATGAGGGTATGATAGACTCTAGCCTTTCTAATTTGTATACTCAGACTTCATGGCATTAGTACAGAGCATCACAGTACTCAAACTTCTCTCTGGTAGCTGAATGCTGATTTTAAAGTGCCCTTGGCTTTCAAATAGCTAAAAAGGCATTGGTGAGCAGATGTCCACTGTGTGATGAAAAGTTTAATTGTATTTGCCTTCTCTAATGAAGAGAAAGCCTGAACTGTAAGGCAGGTCAAGGCATGTGGGCAGGACTAACATATTGTATGTGAAGAGAAAACTTGGAAAGCTCAGTTGGATCGCTAATGAGACTTAGAGGCCCCAGGCTGGGTCTGTGTCTGCAAAATGATGAAGAAAAGGCAAGAACTGAAGCCCTAACTCAGAAAATGCAGGACCACAAGCCTTCTGAACACTATCATAGAACACAGGAGCACTGAAACCACACAGAACCGTGCTTTTGAATTCCAGCTACACCATCTAAAAACTGTGTGATGTCAGACAAATTAATTCAACTCTCTAATCCTTAGTCTCTCAACTAAAAATGATAATAATAACTGTATTATAGATTGCTGTGAGAATTATGTGAAATATGCACATATAAATAGCACTTAGTGTAGTGATTGGTCCATAGTAAGAGCTCAATAAATACTAAAATTAGTTTTTAGCAATATCTAAACAATGAAGGCAAAAAGTGTTTGAGAGGCTCTCTTATGTTTGGTTCCCTTGAAGCAGAGCCTGATATAGGAATTGTTTGGAATGGATACCAATGACAACTTCAGGGTCACCGGTCACCTCTCACTGTATTTAACAGAATCAACAGAATTTCTAAAGCTGATTGTGCATGTCTCCTCCCAACTCTGTATTCAGGGATATTATATTGGTAGCTTGAAATCAGCTATGGTGGACTACATTCAGCCTCCTTCACCCTATCCCTCCAGTCATGTGTTAAACATTTACAAGCACAGTATTCATTGTAATGTGTGAAATAAGGAAAGAAGATATTTTGCAGCCCGATCTCTACATATGATTTTTAAGGTGAGATAAAGGTAAAGGTCCCAAATGTCTGGATCTAAGGGTTCAGCTAAAGAACTCACTGGCTATCTTAGTACACACAGATATTTTCCTAAGTACCTAATTTCATCAGTGTTCGCACATTCCACCATTTTTTCTTTGCTCACTCTTTCCCAGTCCTCTGCTGATCATGCTCATAATCTGACTCTAGCAATGGATTGGACTGCTACAATAATATGACTCTTAATAATACACTGGGAAGATTTAGCAGGACAGAAGCACAGAACTGAGTCACTTAGCAACCTGAAGCCACTCAGAGAGTCAATGGAATCATTTATACCACAGTTGAATTACCCCCAAAGGATGTTATTTACCCCCAAAGGATGTTATAGACAGTTCAAAGTTTATGGCACTGCTTCCCAAACAAAGTGATCAAATTCACTAGAATTGTTTCTAAACCATGCCTAGAGTCCTCACAAATCAATCTAATTCACTATCTTGTTTAAAATTAGTTTCAAGCCAACTCCATAACCATTATGACTTTCTTTGTAAACAAAATACTAGTAAAACCATTACATAACTTTGTCAAAGTTAATTTACAGGTTAAGCTCCTGTGTATTTTTATGGCATATCCTTTCCAATTAGGCTTTCAAGACGCCACCTCTCCTATTATAGAAGAACTACTCCACTTCCCTGATCATATCCTAATAATTGTATTCCTAATTAGTTCACTAATACTCTATATTATCACCCTTATATTAACGACTGAATTAACCCACACAAGTACAATAGATGCACAAGAAGTAGAAACAGTGTGAACTATCTTACCAGCTATCATTCTTATCCTAATTGCCCTTCCTTCCCTACGTATCCTCTACATAATAGACAAAATCAATAGTCCCTCCTTGACTGTCAAAACTATAGGCCACCAATGATACAGCAACTTTACAGGAACAATTACAAACAGGATCAGACTCAGAATGCAGCAAAAATCAGCCCCAAGGATTCTTTTCAGTGCTTAGACACAATAATTTAGAATAAGAAGTTTTGTCTCTCAAATCCTCAACCATCACCTCACCCTTTGGGGAAAACAAAAATAAAACAAAACAAAAAGCACTGAAACTTATTTTCCAAATTCACTAAGACTCCTCAGGGAGTTAAGAGGCGTTCAGAATAAAAGCTTTGATTATACCCCTGAAGGTGCTGCCCCTCCCCAATGACATGCCAGGCATTGAAAGAATAAGAAGCTGCTCAGCTTCATCAAAGATCACATGCTATTGATGGATTGCACTGCCAGGTATACTAAATCTAATATAAAAAGTCATGAGAAGCAGTTTTTCAAGTTCTCCTGAAACTCTTGGAATAACACATTCTGAACTATAAGCAATCTGACATTTGGGTGGGTCTTTATGTTTATCCATGACATTAGACAAAATGACATCATTATAACTTAAGATAATAAATGCTGAATATAAAACTAAAAGTGTGCTGGGGTTATTTTTAATAGCTTGTTGGTCAACTATATCTTTAACTATGCAAACAATGTATGTCCAAGTTTAAAAGAATGAACATTATAGTATTCTTTGATTATTCTTATGGTCAGCACTTTCCAATTCTTTAGGACTCAGTTTATATGTGACCTCCTCAGAGAAGCTGTCTTTCTCTAAAGCAGTCCTTCCTGTTTTACTGTTCACCATTTTATTCCTTTCTCCCATTTTTTGTTATTTTGTTCTCATTACAATTTATGATTATTTCATTTATCTAACATCTCATAAAACCTAAAAGAATATTGATTGTTATTAACACTATTATTTTATTAATCACTAAGAAAAGAAAGAGCTTTTAATTACATTGAGAGAGTACTTTCTTATCATATGAATTTTATAATGCCTCCTCCATAATGTAAACTTCATGGAGGCAGTGATCATGTTTGTTTTCATCCCTGTTGGATTGTTAATGCCTAGCCCAGTGAGAGACTCAATAAATATTTGCTGAATGAGTAGATCAGATCATGTTAACCACACTGCTCTGTATCTTCCCATGACAGTACATAAGAGCTATTGTTTTCTTTTTAACACTTGTATAGTATTTAATGATATTCATAAAATCGCTCCTTTTGATAGCTATTAACAGTATTTCCAATTTTCCTGCTATTAAACAACGTCCAATGAGCATTTGTATACATACAACTTAGGTACTTGTGTAAGAACTTCTCTAAGACAAACTCTTAGAAGTGGAATTTTGGGGTCAGAAAGTATATGCATTTTTAATTTGGATGTATTGTTAAGTACATTGAAGGAACCCCCCCAAAACAGAAATCATCTTTCAAGGGTGAGTCCCATGTTGTGCAGGTTACCCCTGCAAGATAAGTGTACTAGGAACCCATTGGCATCAGTGTATCAGCTAGTGTTGTAGTGAGAGGCTGCATTTGGCTTCAGTTAATTTTTTTTTAACATTCTTTCAACATGTTTGCCCATTTCATGATGGGTGATTTATGAGCACACCTGCCCACACTGCACTAAGTGTTTAGTTTTTGACCAAAGACAGCATGACACCCATGCCCCACCCTTCCTATTTGCCCAATCAAATAACTTTTTTTTTCTTTCCCTGGCTCAAAAAAGTCATCAAAGGGAAACGTTTTGTCAATGTGGAAGAGAGGAAACACAAAACAGCAGAAACATTAAAAGGCATCAGAACTGATGGGTTCAAGCATTATTTTGAGCAGTGGAAAAAGCATCTTGCATCTCGATAGGTGTATTGCATCAAACAGAGAGTACTTAGAAGGTGGTTGGAGTTTTAAAATGTAAGATTAAATATGCAATGTTTTATAAGTAAGTTCTCTTTGTTGACAGCTTGTGTGTCTTCTATTGAGAAGTGTCTATTCATGTCTTTTGCTCACTTTTTGATGTAGTTGTGCGTGTGTGTGTGTGTGTGTGTGTGTGTGTGCGCGCGCGCGCGCGCGCACGCGCACACGCTGAGTTGTTTGAGTTCCTCGTAGATTCGGGTTATTAGCCCTTTATATAAGGAATAATTTGCAAATATATTCTCACATTGAGTGGGTTTTCTATTCACTCTGCTGAATATTTATTTTGCTGTGCAGAAGCTTTTTAGTTTAATTAAGTTCCATTTGTCGATTTTAGTTTTTGTTGCAACTGCTTTTGGGGTCTTTTTCATAAATTATTTGCCTAGGCTGATGTGCAACAGAGTGTTCTCTTCTAGGATTTTTATGGTTTCAGGTATTATGTTTAAGCCTTTCATTCATCTTGAGTTAAATTTTGTATATGGTGAAAAATAGGGGTCCAGTTTTATTCTTCTGCATATAGCTAACTCATTTTCCCTGAGCTATTTATTGAATAGGGTGTCCTTTCTCTGTTGTTTATTTTTGTTGCCTTTGTGAAAGATTGGTTGGGTGTGAAAATGTGGTTTTATTTCTAGGTTCTCTATTCTGTTCCATCGGTCAATCTGTCTATCCTTGTACCAGTATCATGCTGGTGTTCGACATCACTAATCATCAGAGAAATGAAAATTAAAGCCACGATGAGATATCACCACACATCAGTCAGAATGGCCATTATTAGAAACTCAAAGAACAACAAATGTTGTCATGGTTGCTGAGAAAAGGGAATGTTCATCCACTGTTGGTGGGATTGTAAACTAGTTCAACCTCTACGGAAAACAGCAAGGAGATTTTTTCAAAGAACTAAAAATTGAATTACCATTTCCCACAGCAATCCCACAACTAGGGATCTACCTAAGAAATCAATATATATCAATATATATAAAAGATACCTGTGTTCATATGTTCATTGTAGTGCTGTTTCCCAAGTAAAATCATGGAAACAATTTAAGTGTCCACAACAATTGACTGGATAAAGAAAATATGGTATATATACCCCATGGAATACTATGCAGTCATGAAAAAGAATAAAATTATGTCCTTTGCAGCAACATGGATGGAGCTGGAGATCACTATCCTAAGTGAACTGACTCTGAAACAGAAAACCAAACACTGCATGTTCTCACTTATATGTGGGAGCTAAATTTCCACAAAGATGGAAATAATAGGCACTGGAACGCCAATGGAGGGGAGGAGGAAGTGAGATTAAGGTTCAGAAAATACCTACGAGGCACAGTGTTCACTATCTGGGGAATGGACCACCTGAGACCCAATCCCCACCACTATACAATACGTCTGTGTAATGAACATGCATGTATATTCCCTGAATCTAAAATAAAATAAAATAAAAAAATCAGATTTTGATATCTACAACATACTTTATATTTTGATTTCCTTTTCTCACAACATTTGTCTGATCACTTCAAATCTCTATTTCTTCATTGCAAATCTTATAAATTCTTCAAAGAGCAAATCAAAGCCAATCACTTGGGGAAAATTATCTTTCATAAGTTTACCCTGAAAGCTTTTTTTGTCATGTGAATTACTTTAATAAATTAAACACTTTAATTATCAGTATAATTATTAATCATTGATTATGTTACTTCTGTTTTGGAGATGAGGAGCTTGAAGCTCAGAAAGATTATGCAATGTGTCTAAAGTCATCTAGCAAATAATTGACAGACCTGAAGGTTTAACCACATTCATGTGGCTCCAGAATCCATGTCTTTTCCACTATTCTATATTCTGAACATCAGGGACTAGTTCTTGATAGTATATTCTAATTTAGTGTCTGGGGTCATATAACCAGACATGATCTGTTATATAGTCATGTAGCAGACACCCTTATTCCTATTATCTGCCTCAATTGTTGTCTTTCTTCTTATCTGGAGTTGCTCATTGTTTTCCTTGGCCTGCCCATTTTCATTGTTTCCTTAAAGATTACTTGATGTTGACTATGGTAGTGAACTAATTGCCGGTGATCTGAATATCATGTTTTGTTTGTTGGTTGGACTTCTTCCTAGGACCTCCATATGAATCTGCCTCACCAGAGCCTACTTTAATCTAAGGGAGGCATCTAGTTCTCTGCTTCTGATTCCTCTCAATTCTTTCAATCTTAATGTCATTAAACAAATCAAGTCTGAACTAAACATGACACTACTTGGCACAGAACCACACACATAGGAGGGATAAGTACATATTTGTGGTGGTTATTCAGTAGTGAATTATTAATATGAGGCATTAAATATGAGCATGTAATAAATCCTGACTGCTCAAATAGTTTTAGGTGTGGATGTGACCAATGTGGTCTAAATATCATTGGAAGCAAAAAAGGAAATATCAAGAAGTAACATAGAGCCAGGAAGAAGGGCATCTCTTGAGTCAAGCTAAACAACTTAATCAAAAGAAAGATTATTATTGCTTTTATATTACTAGTATTAGTGTTATTAATTTTAAAAAGTGATAGTAAGCTACCATTTTTGAGTGGTGAATACATTTCAAACATTATGATAAATTCTCTACATTTATTATTTAATTGAATCTCCCCACATTAAAATATAGATTAGTAAGTAATATATTTTTCTAAATAAAAGAAAAAATGCTTTGATCAGGGTAAAAAAAGTAACTCAAGAATTTCTGTTAAAAATGAATTTAGGAGTAGTAAACAAAGGAAAAAGCAGAGAAACTTGCCTTGGAGTTTTGTTGGCAGAGTAAACACATTATCTTAGATTATGAGGGTGGCTTCTATTGTTGACTAATGAGAATTATGGGCAGGGGAAGACAGAGATAAAGGCACTGTCACTGCTAATCTAGTAAACTATGTGTTGAGATTTGAATATAGATTGTCTGAATTTAAACTTAACTATAGCACCACTATACCCCCACTCAAATTGCATTTTAACAAGGATTTCAACGCTTTACCCTGTGAGGTCAGCCCTGTGATATGGTCAGGGTTTTATCTTTAAGGAACAGATTATTTCAGGGGAATTTCCACCTGGACCTTTTGAGTTTTAATAAAGTGGTGGTATTTTTTGCAAAACAATTGACAAAGCCCTTCAGATTTATGTTTGCAGAGATTCTAGGTCATTGTACCCAATGGTTT
Source organism: Tarsius wallacei (assembly GCA_963574415.1). Classification (NCBI taxonomy): domain Eukaryota; kingdom Metazoa; phylum Chordata; class Mammalia; order Primates; family Tarsiidae; genus Tarsius; species Tarsius wallacei. The sequence continues at coordinate 7,321 of CAUYQG010043524.1, read as the reverse complement.
TTCTTGGCTGCCCACAGGCAGTGAGTGATGTTTGAGGAGGTCCTTCTTGAATCATCCATCAGTATGACTTCTTATTTCCTGTCCCCCAAGAACATCCAGCTGACGGATAACCTCCACAATGCAGATGATGTCTGAATCTGCCAAGAGAGCTCTGCCAAAGGAGAATGAGATAGCTGCTAAGTTTCTTTCCTGATAACTGACCAAATTTCTTATCAATAGTGTCACTTCTCAAGGCAACTATCAAATAAGACAAACTATGAGAATTTGGAAAAGTTTCCAAGGAGGAAAAGTGTTTGGTGTCCTTAGCTATAGAGATTGTCTCACTTATGTCTTTCAACTTGCAGAACCTGGTGCTCTGTGAGAATTGAAAATGTCCTTAGTGAGCATGTTATTGTGCAAGGTCTGCCCATTAGCTGATTGCTGAATAAGTGACAACACAGAATCCCTGTGGGTTTTGGAACTGTGCTGATTTCAGTCTGCCTTTGTGCTATAGTACTCAACCTAAAAAAAGGCACATGATGACTCAGGTCATATATTAATTTTAATTTTTGTATTAACTGCTTACCCAAACAAAGAAAAAGCAAATACTGCAGACTCATGCCTTCTCCTTATTTGCCACGTTCGAAAGTCCAATCAGAACCTACAAAAGAGGTGTTAATGCTTAAAGCAGAAGTACAGAAGGTTCAAAGAAAGATTGATGCCAATGAATGTTCTAATACATAATTCGAAATCTCTCCCTGAAATGTCTGTGGCCCTTAGTGATTCACAGTAAGTGAAAGTTAAATCCTCCTTCAACAGCTGCTCCTGTTTGGTGGAAGCTAGATGACCACAAATCTGCTTAGGGGAGTGATTCACTCAGATAGAGGAGGTTATGGTTCCCTGTAGTGTCTGAGTGGTATTCACTTTCAAAATGAATGTTTAGACTTTCAGTTCATAAAGGGTCCAACTGAACAAATTCTATGACATTTATTGAAATGTAGCATGATGAGCTAAAAGATACAGTTACTATCAAGCAGGAATGTTTATATCCAAAAGAAAATAATGCAAAGCAAATGGCAAATATAGAGATCAGAACTTCCAGGAAAAAGAAAATGCAGCAAACCCTTCTATCCTCCAAGTTTGACACTATTTCAGTTCTCCTTCAGGTGTGAAAAGAACTTGGGGAAGCAAGGTTTTTTGCCCCATAATGTTGCTTTTGCTTCTCTTAAGTCCTCAAAACTGAATTTTACGGGGTTTTCCATCAGACAAATGTATGTCACAACACCTGATTGAAACAGACTGTTTATCTGTAATTTTAGTCACAATAATCAGCGGGGCTTAGAATTTCAGATAAATAACTATTTTTTGAAATGAAAGTATACCCAAAATATGACATGGGATATACATATACTAAAGCACTGTTATGAATAATACTGCAATAAACATGGGAGCGCAGGTATCTTCTTCGTAGAATGATTTGTGTTCTTCCAGGTATGTTTCCCAGAAGGGGAATTTCTGGGTCGTATGGGGGGTCAATTTTTAGTTCTTTTAGGAATCTCCACATTGTTTTCCACAGAGGCTGTACTAATTTACACTCCCACCAACAGTGTAGAAGCGTTCCCTTTTCTCCACATCCTCGCCAGCATCTGTTGTTTTTTGAGTTATTGGTGATGGCCATCCTGGCTGAAGTTAGGTGGAATCTCAGTGTGGTTTTGATTTGCATTTCCTTGATGAGGTTGAGGATTTTTTTCATATATCTATTGACTGCTTGTATGTTTTTCTTTTCAGAAGTGTTAATTCATATCTTTTTAATGGGGCTGATTTTTTTTCCTTTCAGCACAATTGAGTGTCTTGTAGATCCTTAATATTAGGCCTGTAAGATGTACAGTTAGCAATTTTTTTCCCATTTTGTGGGCTGTCTCCCTGCCCTCTTGGTGGTTTCTTTTGCTTTGCAGAAGCTTTTCAATTTGTTTGATGAGGTCCCACTTGTCTGTCTTATCTCTTATGGCATGGGTATCTGGGGTTTTGCCCAGGAATTGGTTGCCTATTCTAATTTCTGTGAGGGTGTCTCCTGAATTTTCTAAGGTTCTTGTAGTTTGAGGTTTTATGTTTAGGTCTTTGATCCATTTAGAGTTGATTTTTGTATATGGTGACAGGTAAGGGTCCTGTTTCAATATTCTTCAAGTGTTCAACCAGTTTTCCCAGCACCATTTACTGACTAGGTTCTCCTCTCCCCAGTGGAGGCTTTGTTGAAGATGAGTTGGTTGAGAAATTGAGATTCTGCTTCTGGAATCTCTATCCCATTCCATTGGTCTATATCCCTGTTCTTATACCTACACAAGGCTGTTTGGATGATTGTAGCCTTATAGTAAAGTTTAAAATCTGGAAGTGTGATACCTCCTCCTTTGTTTCTTTCTCTGAGGATTGTTTTGGCTATTTGTGGTCTTTTATGTTTCCATATGAATTTCTGTATTGTTTCCAGGTCTGAGAAGAATGATGTTGGTAATTTAACGGGTATTGCACTGAATCTTTAAATTGCCTTGGGTAGGTGGGACTTTTTTTTTTTTTTTTTTTTTTTTGAGTTGGAGTCTCACTCTGTCACCCAGACTGGAGCGCAGTGGCCACTCCCGGCCACTGCAGCCTCCACCTGGTGGGCTCCAGCGATTCTTCCGCCTCAGCCTTCCAAGTAGCTGGAACTACAGGCACGCGCTACCACACCCGGCTAATTTTTTTGATTTATTATTGTAGAGATGAGGTCTCACCAAGTTGCCCAGGCAGGTCTCGAACCCGCGGGCTCAGGCAATCCACTCACCTCAGCCTGCCAAAGCACGGGATTACAGGCTGAGCCACCAAGCCAGCTGGACATCTTAACTAACCATGCTGCTCATCGAAAGGAGAATGGATTAAAAAAATGTGGTACATATACACAATGGAGTATTACACAGCCATAAAGAAAAACAAAATTAAGAACTTCATAGCAAAGTAGATGGATTTAGAGTCTATAATATTCAGTGATCTATCACAGAAACAAACATCTGAGTATCACATGTTCTCACTCATAAGCAGACACTGAACATTAATCATAATACTATAAGAAAGGGAGTGGCAGTAGTGGGACGCTGCCAGAGGAGGGAGTGGAGGGAACACATAACATCAGTAAGGGTACCTGATCTCAAACCAGGTGAAGTGGGGACCCAAGAGAGGCCCAAACTTTACCTGTATGATGACCACTTGTCTACCTAATCCTGAATTGTACCCCACATCTTTAAAATAAAATGAAAAATTAAAAAAATAAAGTACTATTATTTTCTATGTGAAATCAAAATTTAATTGGACTTTAAAAAATTATTATTTTCTTAATGAGTTTGTCATTTTATTATTGGAATAACCCTTTGTATATGTGATTATATACTTTTTGATAAAATCTATTTTGTCTACTATTAATATGCTTTGCTCAATAATTTATTATTATACCTTGCATGGTATAGTCTTTCCATCTTTTATTTTTAACCTATTTGTGTCTTTATAATTAAAATATTTCTTTTGTAGACAACAGAGTTTTGTCTTATTTATACATCTAGTCAATCTCTGACTCTTTATAATTACTTATAATTATAGAGTTTATAATTTTATTTGCTAAATCGGGCAACCCTGAATATACATTCATATTTTATCTGAGACCAAGATTTCATGGCTATGGCTTCTTGATCTTGAAGCTTGTGCCTAACTGATAATACTTGGAATTACGAAATGTAATAATACAAAGTTCTAGGATGGATAAGAATTTTTTAAAGACCATCATCAGTCACATATCTGATATATAAATGTTCTGTATAATATGTCCCACAAGCTGTCATCCATCTTATTGCTGGACACTTTCAATGGCAGAAAATTGCCACTACCTAAAGGACAGCTCATTTGATGTTTGCACTGATAATTTAGTAAACCATTTGTCAAATTAAACAAATGATCTATTGTTGAAAGTTCTTCCTATTCATCTTAGTCTTAGTGGCCACTAAGAACAAGTGAAATCCCTTTTCCATATGTCAGTCCTCCAAATATCTGACAACAGTAGGCCGATCTTAATATTATTTTTTCTCTTTGATAAATATGCTCAGTTCCTTAAACTGTCTTAAAACAATAAAATATTGTTTTAACTCCTCTTATACACTAGCAAATACTGATTTTGTATATTCTGTGCATCCTACACTGATTTACGCGAAATTACACTGTAATGAACAGTATAAAATTCTCCATCACTCAGGACACTCTTAGCTGAATGAAGAAAAATGGATACAAAGGCAAAGATATATAAACCTTTGTGACAAGTACTATAATAAAATTATAAAAGAAATCTTTTAAGGACATGGAGAAAGAATAATCCAAATCTACTGGAAGATAGAGAGGAGAACTGGTGGCAGGGGAAAGGTTTAAAGAAAGCGTAGTGTATGATGACTTAACAGTGTCTTAAGTATTCCATAAGTGTTTTTCATTTGAACAAAGGTACAGGAAGTAGACATGGCTAAATTCAATTGATATTTTAATGTCCTTATGGTATGAGACCTCTTTGCTACATCAGACAATGAGTTGATCACTGCCCTCTTGAAAGACTAGGCTTCTATTACATCAACTCTGCTCTAACCAGTTTTCTTTTTTCCTTTCACAGGCTCCTTCTGGTTCTGCTTCTTTCTCTTTATTGTTGTTCTTCTTGAAGGCTTTGTTCCCTGGACACTGTTTTTCTCATTCTATATGTAGTCCCCTTTAGCAAGTTCACTTACTTTTGTGGCACCCATTGCCAAGTTAAATGTTGATACTTTCCAAACATGTACTTCCATTCCAGACCTCTCTCTAGACTTTTCATTCCTATGTGTGAAATGTATGTTTGACATTTGAAACTAGTGCTACTTATACAATCACCTATATTAGAAACTCAGATGCATTTCTTACTTCTCTTCCTTATTTCACACATACAACAGTCAAGTCCTACACTCTCATTCTCCTCCTTCTCTCTCTCAAATCTCTCTTAAATCATTGTTTTATGGTTCAGACTCTCATTATCCATACTTTGGACTCATATAACAACACCCTAACTGAACTTCATCACCCATCCACTCTACTAGCCCCTACCAAAATGATCTATATCAAATATCAATCAGGAAGATTGATTTCTGGCACCATAGCATTAGATACTCCACTGATCCAGTCCCCAGTGAAACTGGTAAAAACCAAAACAAACAAAAACATCTAAAACCTCGGGAAATGGTCCTGAAGGCAAACAGCAAATAAAGAAAAATGTATTAAAGATTATATATAAAATTCAGTGAGGACACAGACTATGGTGTTTGAAATAAGCCCACTTCTCTCATCCTCCTCCCAGCTAGTCAAGACAGAGGACCCTCTCTCCCCACAATGGCCAGACAGAAGGCTTCTTCATAGGAGGAGTGTGATATCAGCATTTCTCACCCTGACCCCAGATACTTAACGATGAGGCTAAGTCTCAGGCTAGTGTTGTAAAGATGTTGGAGTTCCTTTCTGTCACCCATGGAACAGAGGCTCTACTTTAGTTAACACACTGAGAATACTGGGGACCTGACCTTTCTTGCCCTGGCTTGTGATGTGTGGTACTTTTGTGCCAGGAGAGGCAAGTTGAGGTTATCTAAGTCTGTTGTCCACCTTCGCCATTGAGTGCTCTCAACAACTAGAGCAGGAATGTTACTCATAAAGAAGTTTGCTATTGTCTCAAGTCCTAGCTCCAGAGCCCTAACTCAAAAATTTAACCTGGAGGGAGCAATAGGCCATAAAATAGTTTCTAAAAATCTATTTTCAAAGAAACTGACTTCATTTACAAGAGAGGATAACGTTCAAGACTAAAGACACTTTAAAAATAAAGGAGCTCATGGTAAAAAACAACTAGGTGAAGATTGAAGATACAGGCTAAATTGTAAGCCTGATAGTTTGCAGAAGTGAACCAGGGAATAAGACAGCTAGGGGAAGCCCTTCTGGGTTCAGAACAAAAATCAAATGATGACTGCATAAACTAACCCTTCAAGGTGGCCTAAAATTCATTGAATTAGTTTGTAGAGAGATTTTTGCCCCTAAGGCATTAGTAAAAACAACAGAGTAATGTCTTTAATTACTGGAGTGTCATACTAGAGTGTAAACTAGAGTTTGTTCAAAGAAAAAGAAAGAGACCCCAATGACATTGCACGATAAATATGGGTATTCTTAATGATATGCCTTCCTGAGGAACAGCATCAGAGACTGAAAACTATGAGGAGGAGGATAAGACTTCACTAAAATAATTTAGTCAGTCACTAAACAAACAAACAAGTAAATAAAAATAATAACAGCAAAAAATGAGGCATGCACAAAAACTGGAAAGTATGAACCATACACTGGAATAAAAACAGGCCATAGAAATCACTTTTTTAAATTTGTTTTTTTTTTTTTTTTTTTGAGTTGGAATCTCACTCTGTCACCCAGACTGGAGTGCAGTGGCCGCTCCCGGCCACTGCAGCCTCGACCTGGTGGGCTCCGGCGATCCTTCCACCTCAGCCTTCCAAATAGCTGGAACTACAGGCACACGCTACCACACCCGGCTAATTTTTTTGGTTTATTGTAGAGATGAGGTCTCGCCAAGTTACCCAGGCGGGTCTCGAACCCATGGGCTCAGGCAATCCATTCACCTCAGCCTCCCAAAGCGCGGGATTACAGGCTGAGCCACTGAGCCTGGCTGCTTTTTTAAAATTTTAAAGTTGTGGGGTACATTTCAGGGTTAAATATACAAATGGTCATTGTGTAGGCAAAGTTTGGGCCTCTCTTTGGTCCCCACTTCACCTGATTTGAGATCAGGTACCCTTATTGATGAGGTGTGCCCCCCTCCCTCCCCAGACATTTCTTATGAGCGAGACTAGATGTCATTTATCAGAAAATATTAAAATAGCCATTACAAACATTGACATAACTAAAGTAAACCATGGTTAAAAAAATAAAGATAGGCATGAAGGCAATGTTGGATCAAATACAGAATACCTATAAAGAAATACAAATAACAAGCCGGGCTCGGTGGCTCAGCCTGTAATCCCGCGCCTTGGGAGGCTGAGGTGAGTGGATTGCCTGAGCCCGCGGGTTCGAGACCCGCCTGGGCAGGCGAAACCTCATCTCTACAATAAATCACAAAAAAAAAAAAAATTAGCCGGGCGTGGTAGCGCACGCCTGTAGTTCCGGCTACTCGGAAGGCTGAGGCGGAAGGATTGCCGGAGCCCAGCAGGTCGAGGCTGCGGTGGCCGGAAGCGGCCACTGCACTCCAGTCTGGGCGACGGAGTGAGACGCCAACTCAAAA
>CAUYQG010043522.1:0-14813 GCA_963574415.1 Tarsius wallacei | reverse complement strand
TATGTAGTGGCCTTCTATATATTTTTAAATTTTTGATAACTTAAATGGTATTTTGTCTGAAATTAGGATCGTGACTCCTCCTTTCTTTTGTGTTCCATTTACCTGAAAATTTGTTTCCCATCCTCTTACTTTGAGTCTGTGCATGTCCCCTAGTGAGATGGGTCTCTTGAAGGCAGTATACTGTTGTCTGGTGATATTTTATCCATTTTGCCATTCTATGTCCTTTCAGTGGTGCATTGAGTCCATTCACATTCAGGCTAATTATTGAAATGTGAGAGTTCATCCCTATCATAGAGTTCTTATAGATTTGTTGCTGTTCCACTTGGTTTGTTGTCTTTCTTTTGATTTTGGGGTTGGTTCATGTGTATTTTATTCTTTTCCCTGTACTCTTGTGAAGAACGTTGTTCTTTTTTCCTTTTCTTCTGTGTTTAGTACTTTCTTAATTGTTTCATGTAGAGGTGGTCTGGTTGCAGCGTAAGTTCTTAGGGATTGGATATCTGGGAAAGATTTTAATTCTCCCTTGCTGATGAAGCTTAGCTTGGCTGTGTAGGTTATTCTTGGTTGAAATTGTTTCTTTTAGGACTTTGAAGATAGGGCTCCAAGCTCTCCTAGCCTGCAGTGTTTCTGTAGATAAATCTGCTGCTATTCTAATTGGTCTTCCATGGTAGGTGATCTGGCCTTTTTCTCTTGCTGCCTTTAGAATTTTTTCTTTTATACCTACTTTGTTTAGGCAAATTATTATGTGTCTGGGAATTAGTCTTCTCATTTGTTGTCTTGCAGGGGTTCTCTGAATCTCTTGGATTTGAATTTTTGTATCACTGATTAGATAAGGGAAGTTTTCTTGAATAATCTCATGGAAAGTTTGTTCCAGCGTGGTCTCTGTCTTTCTTTCTGCCTCAGGAAGGCCAATTATTCTTAGGTTTGGTCTCTTGAAGTAATCGCTCATCTCTTGAAGGTTTTGTTCTGTCTTTTTAAGCTTGCTTTCTGTATTTTTAACAGTTTGGGTTAGTTCTATATTTTGATCCTCAAGCTCTGAGATTCTTTCTTCTGCTTGGCTAATTCTGCTTTCCATGCCTATCAGTTTATTATCTATTTCATTCACAGTATTCTTTATTGCTGTTATCTCAGTTATCAACTCCTTCCTAGTTTCTTCTTGTATCTCCTCAATTCTTTTTAATCTCTCCATTAATGTAGTTTGAGACCATCATTCTGGGGGATTTTCATTGTTTGCACTCCAAAGTCAGTTTTCTCAGTGTCTGCCCTCCCAGGGGTCTGGGAAATACCCATATTCTTCTTTTGGTTTTTCTTCATTTATGTAGATTTTTCTCTCTCCCCTCCTTTCCCTCCCCTTCTTTAATTCTGTTTTTCAGGGAAGGTGGGGTTGCTTTTGCTTTGTTTGTGCAATCTCCTGTTCTTCCTTATGAGGGTCTTCTGGCTTTGTTCACTTTTGAGTGTGGGCTGGGGGCTGTACTTTTTGCAGCTTTGAGGTTTAATTGAGGGGGAAGCTGTGATTCAGAATCTATCTGCTGATTCTAACATCCACCAACAAGTGTATGGGCACATTGGAACCTATTTCCCACTGCCTTAAACTCTTGTCTGTGCAGCAGGATGTAGGTTTGGTCCCTGGAACAAAAGGAGGTACGAAAGAGGAAAATAATGGAGGAAGGGGGGGTCAATAGGAAGTTAGAAAGAGTGAAGAGTGAGAGGGAAAACAGACATACATACCAACTAACAGGTGAAAAAGAGACACAAGGCCAGAGAGAAGTGAAAAAGACACATAAGGAAAGTTCCCTAAAGCATACCGGTAACCACACAAAGGCAGTCCAATAAAATCATGCTTTTTGATGCATTTTCCCCAACACAAACAGATAGTGTAAGTCAAAAAGCAAACAAAAGTGAGCAAAATAAACAGTCAAAATGGTAAAATCAAAAGTCAAAATAAGAAATCAGACTAGCTCTGGAATCTTTCATGAGTGTCTAAAGTCTCTTCAGCTCTGATCCCCAGCCCCGCCCCTTTGCTTTCTTTCTTTTTTTTTTTTTTTTGAGTTGACATCTCACTCCATTGCCCAGACTGGAGTGCAGTGGCCGCTTCCAGCCACCGCAGCCTCGACTTGCTGGGCTTCGGTGATTCTTCCACCTCAACCTTCCGAGTAGCCGGAACTACAGGCGTACGCTACCACGCCCGGCTAATTTTTGATTTATTGTAGAGATGAGGTGTTGCCTGCCCAGGTGGGTCTCGAACCCGCGGGCTCAGGCAATCCATTCACTTCAGCCTCCCAAGGCGCGGGATTACAGGCTGAGCCACCGAGCCCGGCTCCCCCTTTGCTTTCATTGTAGACAGCTAGATTTACTCACAGCTGGGTTTGTTCTTTTAGCCTGCTGCTTGAGAGGTCTGTGGCACTTAGTTGCCTGTGTCTGATTCAGCGTTGGGGAGGGGATTTGTCCCCAAGGTGGAGGCTGCTTGTAGGTGGGTGGGGCAATGCAAATCTCAGCCTGGAAAATGGCCGAGGTGGGCAGCTCCTCTTTCGTGGATCTTTTCTCTCTGCTTGTCTGGGTCCCTGGGCGATCCACTATGATGGGCTGTGGTGGCGTGCAAGGCACTGGGGAATCAGCTGCTCAGCTGGGCGCTGGATCCGGTGTGCCACCAGCAGACTGGGGTGGAGGAGGGAGCCAGGAGTTTCTTCCTCTAGAGCAGAGAGCCACAGTTCAGCACCTCCTTAAGATATGCTGTTCCCTTACACAAGCATGGGGTCATATGCTGGGTGCCTCAACCTGGGTGGGCCCAGAGCTCCAGAGCTCCAAAGGGCAGATGGTGAGCAGTGAGAGTGGCTTTGGGCCCCTCACAGGGTACTTCAGCCAGAAATGGAGCTGGTATCTCTGTGGGGCAGGCACCTAGAGCCTCCCTGGGTGACCAGTGGCTTGGTCATGGGAGATGATGTAGCTGGGGAGGGAGCCCAGATTCGAGATTCCCGTGTGGCTGGCGGGAGTCACGTATAGTGGAGCAGCAGCAGCCAAGGGGCTGCAATATCCTGCCCTGCATGGGACCGAGGGTCCCTGTTCCTCGGACTGGTGCAGCTGGCGGTGGGCAGGGGGACGGGGGAAGGAAAATAAGATTCTTTTTAGGAACTCACGTTTAGAGAATCTCACAATTCCACCTATGCCATTGCCATCTCACCAGAAACTGTGTATATATATACATATATATATACATATATATATATATATATATTTTAAATTGTAGTATTTTCTACGTTGGTATGTTGTACGTAAATAAAGACAGTTTTACATTTTGCTATCCAATCTTAATGCTTTTTATTTTTCTTGCCCTTTTCCACTGGTTAGAACATGTACTAAATCCTGAATAAAAGTAGTTAAAGTTGACATTCTTATCTTTTTTAAATTTTATTTTGGGGGAAATCATTTAGTCTTTGATCTCTATATGCAGTGTCATATGTATAGTTTCATATAAGCTCTTTATCAGATTCTTAGTTTGCTTAGAGTTTTTATTTGAAAAGATGTTGGATCTTTTCCAATTATTTTTCTGCATCTGAGATGATAATATATTTTTTAAAAATTTGGCCAGGCATGGTGACTCACACCTGTAATCCTAGCACTTTGGGAGGTCAAGGTGGGAAGATTGCTTGAGCCAGTTCAAAACCAGCCTGGGCAACATAGTAAGACCTCATCTCTACAAAAACAAACAAAATAAACAAACAAAAACATTAGCTGAGTATGGTGTTGTGCACCTGTAGTCCCAGGACCTGGGAAACTGAGGCAGAAGGATTGCCTGAGCCTAGGAGGCCAAAGTTACAGTGAGTTGTGATCGTGCCACAGTACTTCAGCCTGGGTGACAGAGTGAAATCCCGACTTAAAAAACAAAAAAGTTAATATGTTTAACTATACTGATTCGTTTATGAATAAACCAACTTTACATTCCTGGGATAGACACCACTTGATTTTGATGCCAGAGTTTAAAGAATATATTATACTTAGTGCTAAAAACAGTGGAGGAGACATAAGTTCACCAGCACTGCTGGTTAGGATGTAAAGAGGTAGGATATTTTTGTAAGATAGTCTATGTATCAAATGGCATAAATGTATGGGCATCAGTTCATCCAGCAATTGTTTCAAGAAATTGTAAGGGGGAAAAATGAGTATGAATAAATCTTTATATACACATATATTTATGCATAATTATGAAAACCATGGGTATATAATTTTTTGACAGTAGAAGAGTACATAAATAAATAAATTTTTTGACAGTAGAAGAGTACAAAAACAACACATTTTATTGTTTTGTATGAATACATTAAATGTAAATTAAATGACAGTACTTAGGTTTAAATCACAAATATAATATTATCCCCTTTATATAATAAACATACATGTGTATATGCATATAAAAACACTGAAGAATTTACAAGATAACTTTAACCATTTTTGTCCCCAGGGGTGAAAGTTTTTTTTTTTTAAATTATATACTCTAATTTGTACTTTTTTGTATGTTTCAATTATTTCTAATGAATATGCATGTCTTTACTTATGCAGAGGAAGGAAGTCAAAGAAATGCTTATGCATTTCTGGAGGAAGTCAAAGATTAAGCTGCTGCCATATTTATTGTCTGTTGAGGACCCTCTTCCTGGTTTGCAGAAGGCTGCTTTCTTATTGTATTCTGACATGGTGAAGACAGAAATTAATCTATCGCTTCTTCTTTTCATAAGGGCTTTAATTCCATCACGAGGGACCCACTCTCATGACCTAATCTAGCCTAATTACTTCCCCAAAGTCCCACCTTTAATTCCATCATGAGGGACCCACTCTCATGACCTAGTCTAGCCTAATTACTTCCCCAAAGTCCCACCTTTAATTCCATCACCTTGGGAATTAGGGCTACAACATATGAATTTGGGGTAGACATAAATATTTGGTCCACAGCAATGAATTTCTTTTGCATTAGAAAAGCAAATTAGAAACAAAACAGCTATTTTTTTTTTTTTTTTGAGTTGGAGTCTCACTCTGTCACCCAGGCTAGAGTACAGTGGCAGGTTCATGGCCACCACAGCCTCGACCTGCTGGGTTAGGTGGTCCTTCCGCCTCAGCCTTCCAAGTAGCTGGAACTAGAGGTACATGCCACCACGCCTGGCTAATTTTTGTGATTTATTGTGGAGACAGGATCTCACCAAGTTGCCCAGGTTGGTCTTCAACCCCCAGATCTTGGGTTTTTCAAAAATGTCATATCTGGGATAGCAAAGTTTCTGATAAATTGTTATTGAAGTTCATGAAATTGTAGCATGATCTTGTTTGTTAAGTTTCAGAATACTGCACCCGTGGTAATACTTGAATATTCAAAGCAATACATTTTAGGGAGAATAAAAGGAAACATTGTGTTATGTGGTGTACTAAATTTTAAATAGTTTTGGTTCTCTGGTTTAGTATACATTAAAATCTTACTTTTTAAAGTGACTTTATGAATAATTAGTTTATAAAGGTTAATAAGAACAGTTAATGTGTTTGGGAGTACTTTAATGCCTTCTAATTTATTAAAATAGAACTGTGCATTTACTCAAAATGCCCTTTGGAATATCATAAAAGACAATATTGGTGCCTGCTCAATAGGGCTGATCTTAAATAATATTTATAATGTATCAAGTTAAAGTAGAAAATGAAAACAGTTTTTCCAAATAATTGTAATAAAAAATACACAGTCATTTAACATTAATGCTTTCCATTGTGAGAATTTTGGAACAGCATAAAATCTTTTTGCTCCATCTAAATTTAGTTTACAATTCCTCCACAGAAAACACTAAAGAAACTTTGAACTAAATATACATCCTGACTTTCTACAGAGTAAAAAGGGCCTCATATTTTTTGTTATGTGTAACTGTTTTAGTCCATTTTTGTGGTGCTATAACAGAATACCTGAGCCTGGGTAATATATAAATAAAAGAGGTTTATTTAGCTCACTGTTCTGCAGGCTTGGAGGTTTAAGATTGGATGACTGTGTCTGGTGGCTTATGTTAAGGGCTCCTTGCAACTAAGTCAAAACATGATGGAAAAACAGAAGGGGAGCCAGGTGCCTTCAAACAGAGCAAAACACAAAGGTAACCTCATTATAACCACCTGTTCTCTTGGGAACGAACCCATTGCCAAGAATGGATTCCCATTAATTTCTTTTGACTTAATCACCTCTTAAAGGAACCACCTCCCAATTCTGCAACATTGGGGACCAAACCTCAACGTGAGTTTTGGTGAAGACTTACCATATTCAAACCATAGTAGTAACATTAGACACAATTATTTAAAGTCAATACATTTTAAGGAATTTCACATGTTGTGGTTCTTTCCATGGTCTTTCAAGGTTGCATTTGTTCCTTTAAGACTTGAGCCAAGATTTGTCTTTAAGATAGCACAAAAATAATTTTATTTGGGTTTCCTTGATCTACATTTGATTATGGACATGTTGATGACAACCTCAAAAATTCCCACCTGGAATCTTTGGGACCTGATATCTTCAAGAAATTTATCTTAGGTTCACTTTTAATGTCAGAGTAGATAGGTCTGCTTGGATCTCAATTTCAGACACCATCTAAATATGAGTGAGGTTAAATCATTTCTAAGCTGTCTTACTCATGAATAGGACAGACCTTTGGGATATGCCAATACCTAAGGTAAAAATAGAAATTATTAGGTCACTTATACTTTTAGCAACTCTGCCTTGTGGTTTCTTTGCACAGATCTAACAAATAGTTCTGTGAGTAAAGTAAAAACAAGAATTACTCTATAAGGTGTTTCCAGTGGTGGACATTTAAAATAATTAACTATGTGTTTCTTTTAATTAAGAAGTAAAAAATTATATACATTTATTGTATACATCATGGTGCCTTGATAAATGTATACATTGTACAATGGTTAAATCAAGCTGTTTAATGTATGCATTAACTCACATACTTATTTCTTGTAGTGAGAACACTTAAAATCTACTCTTTTAGCAATATTCAAGAATACAAGATATTGTTATTAGCTATAGTCACCATGCTGTAAATTAGGTCTTATTCCTTTTGCCTACCTGAAGTTTTGTGTCCTCTGACTAAAATCTCCTCAGTCTTCTCAACCCCTAGCTTCTGACAACCCCAATCTTACCCTGTTTATGTGAGACTGACTTTTTTAAACTCCACATATAAGTGAGATGATGTGGTATTTGTTTTTCTGTTCCTGGTTTATTTCACTTAACATAATGTCTACAAGATTCATGCATGTCATTACAAATGACAGCATTTCCTTCTTTTTAAAGACTGAATAGTATTCCACTTCGTATATCTAAAACATTTTTCTTTATCCATTCATCCATTGATGAATGTTTAGGTTGACTCTATATCTTGGTTATTGTGAATAGTACTGTAATGAACATGAGAGTGTGGATATATTTTTGACATACTGAGTTCATTTTGTGGGGGGATATATAGTAACTCTAATTTTTATTTTTTTAAGGAATCTCCATGCAGTTTTATGTAATGGCCGTACTGTTTTAAACTCCCATTAACAACATAGAAGTCTTTCCTTTTCTCTACATCCTTGCTAACACTTATCTTTCAACTTTTTGATAAAAGGTGTCCTAACAGGTATGAGGTGATATCTCATTGTGGTTTTTAACTTGCATTTTTCTGACTATTAGTGACAAGGTAAGTTGGTGGTGCTTTTCAGGTATCTTCAACTTATTCATTAATTTACTTATTACCAAAACTTGCATTCAGACATTCATTCATGCAGATGTATTTATGTTCTAGTATGTGCTACACCCTCTTCTAGTTGGTGAGGATATAGCTTTGAACATAACATACAAAGTTCCTACCTTCATTAGCTACATTGTAGCTTATGTTAGTGATGCAGTCTTAGTGATAATATCTACACTGCAAAATCAGGACTTTAGAAAGGAGAGAGTGATGTGTGAGTGGCACATTGTTTTAAATAGGATTCTAGCTCATTATTTTTTTATTTCAAAAAAGGGCAATAGGTGAGGCTCAGCCTGTAATCCCAGTACTTTGGGAGGCTGAAGTGAAAGAATTGCCTGAACTGGGGGGTTCGAAACCAGCCTGGGCAAACAGGTGAGACTTCGTCTCTACAATAAATAAAAAAATAAGCTGGGCATGGTAGTGGGCACCTGTACTTCCAGCTACATGGAAAGTTGAGGCGGAAGGATTGCCTAAGCCCAGCAGGTTAAGGCGGCGGTGGCCGTGAGCTTGCCACTGCACTCCAGCCTGGGTGACAGAGTGAGACTCCAACGCAAAAAAAAGGTGGGGGGGGGGGTGAATAAAGTTGTTCTGTGATATGTTCAGAACATTTAGTATGTCCTCAATAATCAAATGAAAACTTATGATACAGCATGATAAACTGAGAACTTGTAATAGCTTCTCCTTATCCTAAATATTTAATGTATATTATAAATCCCTTTGTGGTAGTAAGCTGGTTTTGGGATTCTTAAAATACAAGTATATGTTAATGTGTTCTAAGTAGTTATTCGTTTTTTCTTTATACATTTCTTGTAATGAATGACTGGGCTAAAAACACAATCTGAGACAACTTTATCTGAAATGCTGATGTTCTTCATACCTGTGTTTCTTCTCATTTTTTAGTGCTTACATGACCATAAATAAATTTTGTATGAATGCAAGCATCTCTAACAAATTCGTTAAAAGAAGGATGATCTTTTAGCCAGACTTTAAACAGAGACATGATTATTGTTTTCTATCCTTACACTGTCAAACACAAGGCACAAACTTATTGACTGATTTTAAAAATAAAAGCAATGAGACCACAGCAAATTGGATAAAGTTGGAGATCATCATGCTTAGTGATCCATCTCAGAAACAAAGAGCTGAATACCACATGTTCTCACTCATAAGTGGGACGTGGATTTTAATCATATTAGTATAAGGAAGGGATTGACAGTTGCTGGATACTGCTGGGGAGGGAGGGAGGGGAGCATATAACAACATGAAGGGTGCCTGATCCTTTACTAGGGGAAGTGAGAGCCAGTTGGAGACCCAAACTTCACCTTTGCAGCCTACTTGTGTAGTCAATCCTTACTTGTACCCCACATCTCTATAATAAAATAAAATGTAAAAGATCCTCAATAATAATAATAATAATAATAATAATAATAATAAAAGCCATGAGACCCAGAACAAGTGTGGTTCATAGAAATGGGACTATCTCTACATTCCTAATACTTTCGTTTCTCTCTTATACTAGTATTGGAGGAACAAAGAGCAAGGGTAGCATTAGCAGAGCTGAAGGGCCCTTCTGAGGAATCTGGGTTCGTGGTGGAAATCAGGAAGAAACACAGAGGCAGGGCCATTGCTCTAGGAACAGGAACCATGGAGAAAGTACAGCCACTACCTAGATGTCCTTGAGAAAATGGAACTATCCTAGCTTCCTAAATGCGGTAGCACTCAGTATCCTCTCAGTGTCTCTCACTGACCACACTGACCTGGAAGCCAGTTTGCAAGGAAGCCCTGGAAACGTAGCTTGCAGGGAGGAAAACCAAGGACTGGATCTGTGATCACGACAGTAAAGGACTGATATGACCCAACTTTATTGTAACTAAGCCTCCATTCTCATATTTCTATCCATATCTAATTCCTTTACAAAATGACAGCTTTGTGAAGTAACTCTCCATTGTACAGCTGAAAATGCCCTCTTTCTCCCACTACAAAACAGGAGCAAGCCGGTGCCCTATCAGTCACTGTGCGTGTCAACATCTTGCATCTCTATGTAGATGGTATTTCAGGTCTGGATGTGGTTACTCAGGTCTGGTGACTTACAAAATAAATATAAAATAGGATAACATAAAGTAGAAGAATGTCAAAGAGAAAAACAAATCATTGGTTAACATATTCCTGTTTGTATATAACTTAAATATGTGACACTGTTTATTTTTATAATTGGTTAGAAATCATGATGATAACAACCATTCCCTTCTTTCATAATCGATTCCATCCACTCCCTGATTTCAGACAGGACTTCAGAGATTAAGAGTTTTTGCTTGGTTAGATAATTCAAATCTTTATTCCTGAAGACTTTCAGTGATCCTGCCTTGATTGTGTTGCTTTTGTCTTTCATTATATTTTACTATTGAACATGGATGTAACAAGAGGTGCCCCAGTGAAACTTCTAGCTACAGAGACAGTCTTCCCTGCCCTCACTGTGCAGAAGCAACCCAGTCATCTCTCGATAACCAGGATCAATCACCCCATCTAGTACAAGAACACATGCTGTTTGTACCTTTTGGTTCAATAGCACAGGAGGAGGACAAAATAGCAAAATGACAGTCTCAATTTTCAATTCATTAAAATGTCCATGTCTTCTGGTGGAAGCATTTCTCCTGTAGAAATTACAAACCCCTAGACCAGCAGAGCTCCTGATTATGTAGTTGGAATTCAAAAATTTTGTTGATGGGGCTTTAATTATATAGTGACTGTTCTTACTTCCACCCTTTGATTCCTAGACCCATGTATTATTACTATGAGTAAAACAGTGTCATATACTGGTAGCTCACTGAAAGTATAGTTCCATTCTCTATGATCACATCTCAGCCTAGCAGGATATTTTTCTAATTTGGAGTCACAACTATGTTTTCAACAGCTATTTCACTGTTCTTTTAGGTGAGCCATTTCTAACTGATGAAGTTCATAGCAAAACTAGTGAATTTCATGGACATACATTTTTCTGCATTTCTTTTGCTTTAAACAAATTATTTGGTCAAAATCAATTTTGCATAAAATATATGTGCTTGCTACCTGGGTCTCTTTAAGAAATACTATGATATTAGGAACTCTGATGTTGGCAGTTAACCATCAAAAGTAGCAGTATCTAGAAGAGCTTTGAGGGAAAGACTATTTTTTGAGGCCATTCATATCAAACCCTTCAAGTAGTTTCATTGAAATCCTTCTCATTTGGCTTGTGATAGGGAGAAGACATCCACCCAGCAAAATGTACCTCTCTCCAAATAAATCTTCCTTTTTAAATCTTTCATTGGTCTTTTACATTGTGAAAACTGTCATATAACCAACACAAGTGCAAGAGGTTCTAAAGTCCCTTTCAGCAAAGTATGTCATACTTGAAACAAATCTGGTGAGCATCTGCTATACCCTACTAGTGAGGATTCAAGATTTTCTGCTGAATTATCTAAGACTTGGCATTTGGATCTGACACCTTAATTTGGAATGTAATATTTATTGTATTTCAGTCTGAGTCAAAACTCCAGTATATTAAATTATGAGTAATGTAACAGTACCTCAGTGGTATTCCTCTTTTTGCCTTCTGATCCATTATTCATTTTCATCAAGAACAGTTTCCTTAAATTGTAAATATCTTATGTAAAACTTCTTTTATTATTTACAATGTCCCAGAGTTGAACTGAATTTTTAAAGATTATTATTATTTTTCACCTTAGAGAGTAGAGGTCTGACTTCCAGGGTTAGAAATTATAAACCCCAATCCAGAATCTTAAACTCCTAATTCTTCTTGTTTTAACGGAATCATCCTTACCCTCCACAGATACACTCAAAGGGCTCTCTATGCTTTTGGTGTCAGAAGATACTGTCTCAGTCAGATGACGCTAACACCTATAAACCTCAAAAAGAGACAGACTCTGGATCACCACCTTCTAGGAAGCTTTCTTCTTCCAGAAATCTGTTAGGGGTCTATACAGATGTCCTTCTGAGTTTCCTACATGTCTGGATGCTGAGAAGTTTTAGGAAACTTTTAGGATGCTAAAAAGTTTTAGGAGAGGAAGCCCTTGTTAATCTGGGAAAATATTCTATTTTACCAGTTTGCTAATGAGTAAATTACTAACTTGCTAAAATAATTTTTTTTTTTTTTTTGAGTTGGAGTCTCACTCTGTCGCCCAGACTGGAGTGCAGTGGCCACTCCCGGACACCACAGCCTCGACCTGCTGGGCTCCGGTGATCCTTCCGCCTCAGCCTTCTGAGTAGCCGGAATTACAGGCGCGCGCTACCACGCCCGGCTAATTTTTTGATTTTTATTGTAGAGATGAGGTCTTGCCAAGTTGCCCAGGTAGGTCTCGAACCCGTGGGCTCAGGCAATCTACTCACCTCGGCCTCCCAAAGCGTAAAATAAATATTTAAGTAGCTGTTATAAACTAGGTCTAGCAAGCGAGTCTTCCCTTTAATATGAATTCTACTTCAAGGTTAATTTCTGGGTATGTTCAAAGATAGAAGTTGGACACTTCTAAATGGAAGCTTTTAAAACTTCTTCCAATCAGGCATCTCAGTACATTAACATAATACAACTCTGGTAAACATATTGTTTTACTGTTTGACATACTTCTTGTGATTATTAGTTTATAGATGTGTCTTCTTTGTTACCCAGTGAGATATTATACATCTTTGTGTTTTAAAGCCTAAAGCAAAGGGCCACTACTGTATATACAGGATATTAATCACAGAATGAATGTAAGCATAAAGGAAGGGAGAGAGAAGAGAAGAGATAATGGAAGGAGGGAAGGAAGAAAGGCAGGAAGGTAGGAAGGCAAGAAGGAAGGAAAGAAGGGAAGAAGGGAGGGAGGGAAGGAAGGGAGGGAAGGAGGAAAGAAGGAAGGAAACAAGGAGGAAGGAAGAAGGGAAGGAAGGAGGGAAGGAAGGAAGGGAAGGAGGGAGGGAGGGAAGGAAGGAAGGAAGGGAGGAAGGAAGGAAGGAGAGATAGTTTTGTTGGCTGAGGAAATTTGGCAAAATCAAGTTCTCTTTTTGCAGGAACTATAAATGTCTGCTTACATTAAATTAGAGGAAGAATGATTTTATGACAGTTCTGCCACTATATACGTATATATGCATGTATGTGTATATGTGTGCATATAGTGTATTTTTATTATCATAAAACAATGAATGCTTATTGAATGGTAATTTGGATCTGGCATTAATTATTGAAGCATTTTGAAGTTGCAGAACTGATCTTATTTCTTTTAAAAATGTATGTGAGTCCATATAATTATTTTCAAGTAAGCCTTGCACTTCTAAAACGTGAAATAGCAGTAACACTTCCCCCTGACTAACCTCACCCTAACCCCAAAGGCAACAAATTACAGCTTTCTCTTTGGGGTCTTTTGCTGTATCTTCATTAAATGTTTTTCTTGCTGCTTTTTGGTATCTCTATTTTATGCATACCATCACAAAAAGAGGAGACGGGATATGACCTCTTCATGTCCCCTTCCTATCTTTGCCCATATGATTACAATAATATGCTTAGTTCTTCTATGGTATCTTGGTGTTATGCTA
Source organism: Tarsius wallacei (assembly GCA_963574415.1). Taxonomy (NCBI): domain Eukaryota; kingdom Metazoa; phylum Chordata; class Mammalia; order Primates; family Tarsiidae; genus Tarsius; species Tarsius wallacei. Next base: position 1,521 of record CAUYQG010043522.1, on the reverse strand, counting down.
TAGGTAATGGTTTTTGTCCACGATGCCTGGCTCATAATTCCCATAGCCCGTGTTATAGTGTTTTATTTCAGCGTTGGGTGTGTTAGGCCTCAGTGACAGACCTCAGAAACAGAATCTCTCTGACCTTCTCCTGCCCTTTTTTTATCCACCCCAAGGCAGGACTCTGATCTTTTCCTCTACCTTTCTGATTGCGGGTCTTAAGACTTTCAATAGGGAGGGACCCACCCTATACACTGAGCGAAGGAGTGCTGATGTCATGCAGCTTTCATAAAAACCCAAGAGGATAGGGTTTGGAGAGCTTCCAGAAAGATAGCTAAACATGTGAAGGTTTCAGAGAGGACATAGAAGCACCGTGTCCCTCCCCCCATACCTAGCCCTACACGCCTCTTCATCTGTATCCTTTGCAATATCCTTTATAATAAACCAATGAACCTAAGTAAGGGTTCCCCTGAGTTCTGTGAGCTGCTCCCACAAATTAATCAAACCTGATGGGAATGGGTCATGGAACCCCAGCTTGAAGCCAGTTGGTCAGAATCCTGGACTTGCTACTGATATCTGGGGTTGAGGGTAATCTTGCGGACTGAGCTCTCTCTCCGTGGGATCTGACACTATCTCCAGGTAGATATTATCAGAATTGAATTGGAGGACACCCAGCTGGTGTCCCATGCTTGGTGGTGGAGAAGAATCCACACATTTGGTCATAGAAGTCTTCTGTGTTGATGATTGTCGCTGTGATGGTGTAAGAGCAAAGATAAAATATAGTTTGGGAGAGTTTTCCCTAAAGCAGTATCTCAGTTGCTTTAAATAAATTGCTTGCACCTTGATTTTCTGGCTTGCCGGCTGTGGGTTTCATCTTGCGAGTGTGCCTTGCAAAGGAGGGACTTACCCTGCCCTCTCTCTCCTGCCCATGTACCATGTGTTGATCAAACAGCTCTCTTTGGATGCAGCCCATTCCACGGGCTTCTCTGGCTTTCTCTACTTGCTTATCTGGGCACCATCTTTTCATGTACTGTCTTTCAGAAACATGATAAAATCTTGTCTGTTATTAGTACATTTCTGATCTCTGTATTTGTGAGTTTAAACCATAATTATTTCTTTACTTCCACTGTAATAAGATATCAGAGGGAAAATAAGTAAATGTCTTTGTTTGACTAAGTTAAAGCAGAGCTTCCTTTGTTTCTTTTTTTGTTTGTTTGTTTGTTTGTTTTGAGTTGGAGTCTCACTCTGTTGCCCAGACTGGAGGGCAGTGGCCACTCCCTGCCACCGCAGCCTCGACCTGCTGGGCTCCGGCGATCCTTCTGCCTCAGCCTTCCAAGTAGCTGGAACTACAGGCACGCGCTACCACGCCCGGCTAATTTTTTGATTTATTGTGGAGATGAGGTCTCGCTTGCCCAGGCGGGTCTTGAACCCACGGGCTCAGGCAATCCACTCACCTCAGCCTCGAGCCCGACTTCTTTTGGTTTTAATTCAGTATTTATTAGTTTGATTTAGGCTTTGTTCTTTTGTTTGCTTTGTTTAATG
>CAUYQG010043519.1:0-16872 GCA_963574415.1 Tarsius wallacei | reverse complement strand
TTTTTTTTTTTTAACATTTTGTTGTCTCTTTCTGCACAGACATTTGTAGTTTTAACATAGTTAACTTTGTTAAACATTTTCTTTAGCCTTTGTGCTATGTCTTGTTTAAGAAAATCTTCATTTCCAGACATTCAAATATTTCTTTTACTTTATTCTGAATGAACTCAAAGTTTTATTTTCCATTTCTTTCTTATTGTTAACTCTTTGTTGACTTATCTGCAAAGCCTACATTGTCATCTATCCTTTTTCTATATATGTAGGCATCAGTTCTTGGGCTCCTTATTTCTCTGTCATCGTCCTAATTATCTGTCTCTACTCTTGTTCAGTACTATCTTGTAAAACAAAGCTTTGTAAGTCTTTTATTTATTTATCTATTTTTTTAATCTGGTAGAACAAATGCACCCAGCTGACTTTCCTTCTTCAAATTTATCTTACCACTTTAGAGCTCTTTGATCTTTTCCATGCATTTTTAGAATCATCCTGTCAAATGCCAATTAAACCCTATCAAGATTTTTATTGAAATTACATTACCTTTATGGATAGATTTGGTAAAAAATCTACAGTTATTTTACTGATTTTTTTCTTTCCATCAGCATAGAACGTCTCTGCTAATTTTAAGTTCTTTATAAATTAATTTTCTTCAATATCTTTTAGTAAAATATATTTTTCTCTAGATAGTTTATCGGTATCTATGACTGATTTATTCTTAGACACTTTATGTTTTTATTTCTATTAATATTAAAAATGGTAAATTTTAGCCAGGCTCGGTGGCTCAGCCTGTAATCCCGCGCCTTTGGGAGGCTGAGGTGAGTGGATTGCCTGAGCCCACGGGTTCGAGACCCGCCTGGGCAAGCGAGACCTCATCTCTACAATAAATCAAAAAATTAGCCGGGCATGGTAGCGCATGCCTGTAGTTCCAGCTACTTGGAAGGTTGAGGCGGAAGGATCGCCGGAGCCCAGCGGGTCAAGGCTGCGGTGGCCGGGAGCGGCCGCTGCACTCCAATCTGGGTGACAGAGTGAGACTCCAACTCAAAAATAAATAAATAAATAAATAATAAAATTTGGAAACTATATATTCCCAACAGCAGGATACAAAGGTCCTACCCTCGTCTATGCTGGGTATTGCTAACTGAATAGGTTGAAAATGGTCTCTCATTATTGCTTTAGTTTCTTTGTAGTAAGGTAAAATGTCTTTACTATGTATTTACTAGCCTTGAGAATTCTATAGATTGCTTCTTATGTTCTTTCCCAATTTAAATTGGAGTATTCCTATTTTTCTATTAATTTTAAAAGCTATTTTTCTACATGTTGCAAAGTTGGCTTTTTTCCCCAAACTTATTCTTTACATTTTCAAGTTTTTTGGTTGTTTTGTTTTGTTGTTTTCCTTTTATTAAATATATTTTACATTGTATATAGTCAAATCTATTTTTCCCCTTAACATTTTTTTTTGTGTTATCCTTAAAAATATATTTTCTGCTACAAAAGCAAGTAAGTCTCCACCTCCTTAAACAAATAAAAAATAAGAACTAGTTTGTTCATGGTTTCATTTTTCGTTTTTTTTTTTTTTCTTTGAATTGCAGTCTCACTTTTGTTGCCCAGGCTGGAGTGCAGTGGCACGCTCACAGCCACCCCAGCGTCGACCTGCTGGGCTCAGGTGATCCTTCAGCAGCTGGAACTACGGGCACACGTTACCACGCCCAGCTAATTTATTGATATATTGTAGAGACAAGGTCTCACCAAGTTGCCCAGGCTGGTCTCGAACCCCTGGGCTCAGGCAATCCTCTCGCCTCAGCCTCCCAAAGTGCTGGGATTACAGGCTTGAGTCACTACGCCCAGCCTCATTTTTCTACAATTAACGATTTAATTCAACTGAATTTTGTCTCATGGTCCTACCTCTTCAGCTAGCTGGGCCTCCTCCCTTTGACTAGGTCTCTTCTGGTTCCTCCACCCTCCAGTAGGATATAGGTTCTCAAGGGAATTTAAAATGAATCCTAAGCAATTTTAGCCCTACACTGAGGCCTCCACTTACAAGATGTATCCACCGGCTCCCCTGAGTTCTACCCTCCAGGACCTTTGTGCCCAGGGCAAGTCCTAACACAGAATACTCTCTTCCTGGAACCTCTGCCTTCGGAGAGTTCTCAGGGTTATCAGGCCCTATTGCTGGCCTGCTGTAGGATTTCCTAGGCACCCTTATAAAGTGTCAGGCACTACCTGGACAATAATGATCTAGCCTAGATGGAAAGGGTTGAGGGGTCCCCTTCCTGTGGGCTCTTTGTGAACCTCAGTGAGGTTCTTTGTACTTTATCTATCCACAAAGAGCTGACAGGAAGGGGACCCCCTCAACCCTTTCCATCTAGGCTAGATCATTGTGTCCAGGCAGTGCCTGACACTTTATAAGGGTGCTGACGTGGGAACCACTTCCATGAGTACAATTATAGGTAGAGAGGTGTGGGACTTATCTTCAGGCTGGAAGTCTCTAATATTCACAAGGCCTGCAGCAGCTGGCCATCCCTGACCACAGCCGGAAGTGGGGCCTTTCAACCCTGGAGGCCCGTTCTGGGGCAAGGGGGCAACGTAGTGGAGGAAAAGAAAGGAACTAGTAGTTTAGCTATGGAAACCTAATAGCATTCCCATTTCACCCCCAGCACGGCCAGGAGCAAGGAGTGAGCAAGGCCAGAGTGTGGAGAATCAGCTGTGATGAAAGGGCAAAGAGAAAGTGGATGGAAGCAGCAACTGGCTCCAGTTCCTTCCCTCTGCAAAGATGACACACAAGCAAGGCAGGAATCCCTTTTCCTAGTGGAAGTAGCACCAGTGCCAGTGAGCTGAAGCCCCGCTCCCTGAGAAAGCCAGGGTACCCTGGAGAGCAGATAGAACCAGTGCTCACAGGGGGAGGAAGCTCTCAAAGGGACCCTCGTGAGGCCTGGGGTCAGAAGGAGGATCCGATGCAAGAGCCCAAAGCCCAGATCTCTCACAATAAAGGTGATGGCTGGCTTCTGATTCTCACCTTAATATTTGGAGAGAAAAGAGAGAGGGAAGGGGCCAAGGAGAAAAAAAATAGGAGAAAAACCCCTGAAAACAGCTCCCAGACGTGTAATGATCATCGGGCTAGTTGAAATAAGTCACATAAAAGCAACTTGCCAAAGAAGTGTTCCTCCGAGTTACGGGTTTCACTGCCTTGGTTCCAACAAAATCCTGTCAGAAACAGGTCCCACAGTAGTATCTGTTAGAGCCCCAAAATGGAGGCAGGTAGACAGAAAGGGGAAGGATGTCCCCACAGCGTCGACTCTAGAGAAAAGACAATAGTCCAGAGTCACATTTAGCCTCCAGAAGCCCAAAGAGAGGGCTAGACAGAGATGGGAATACTGTCACTGAATATTTAAAACATATTGTAGTCCTATGGAGTAGAACAGGGAGAGATTTGAGGCTCGAGGTAAGGAAGGACTTTGTATCATCCAAAGCTGTCAAACGTGCAGAGTCCCTTGGGAAGCCACCAGTTTCCATAACCAGAGATTACTTATGTGCACAACTGTAGGAGTCCCAGTGTTGGCAGGCGGGGGTAGCTCTGTAAGGTCCCTTTCCATTGTTAGGAAAGTGCAAAGGTCTTTCCCTTCCATTTCCAGCATTCTGGGGAAGGAGACAGAATTCAAAATGGCTTGTCCTTTTATTCATGCATGTGCATGTGCATGTGCATGTGCACGCATGCACACACACGGCACCTGAAGGCCATGAGGGCAAACCTGTAACCCATAAGAGCCTCTCTAGCTGGAAGGCTCAGACTTGGGCCATGTAGTCATAGCAGGGGCCAGGGTAGCCCAGGAAAGTACATCAGGGGCAAATCTTTTTGGGGGACACACAGAAGAGTGTCCAGAGCTTATCACAGCACCAAAGCTAAGCCCAAAAAGGAGAAACAACTCCTTTGAGCGCAGGCTTCACTGCCTCCCCAACAAAGCCTGAGGTGGGCTTGTTTGCACCACAGGGGAAAGACCTGCTAGCAGAAGTGAACAGCACAACCAACAGCAACACCTGGCTATCGTCTCCAGGGGAATGTTGCTATTCCCAAGGCCCTGCTAGACCCCAACCTGATGAGAACCAAGTGCCGTTAGGGCAGAGACAGGAACAAGAGCCCCACCCAGTAAGCAACCTGTTTCAAAGACAAGAGCCTGGGACCTACTTACTGTCTCAGAATGGAGGAAAGGGGGACACCTCTGTTCTGCAGGCTCAGGCAGGCCACCCTGTGGGTGTTTGTGTTATAATCTGTTGTTAATATAAACATATGGTTCCCCTACTCCCACTGCCTCACTTAGAATAAAAGCACACTCTTGACCAATGCGTACCTGAACAGCGAGCACACCTTTGGCTGAGCACTGCACAGCAACCACACAGTGAGGACTCCACACATGATCCCAAGTTGATATGTTCTGGTAACACATTTCCTTTGCAGTGGGCTCTTTCTGCCCTATTTACTGACAAAAGGTATGCAAGGTAGACCTGCTGCAAAAACCAAAAGAAGACATCACAGGAGATGTTACTAAGTGCCACTGAGGCTTGGAAGGCTTTGAAGGACGTGGTCCAGGGAACAGAGATGACAACTAGCAATCAGTGATTCATGGTTGTCCTCTGACACCATAAAGGACATCATAAGCATCCCTGAAGCCAAATGGGCTTGCCAACAATTGTATAAAAGTATAACTGGAAGAAACCAAGTGAAGAAAGGTCTGACATCAGGACAAATGAAAGCACCAACTACTGCCAATGGCCTTTGCCGGCAATGCAGCTAAATACAGTCTACATCTGTTCCAACTAAGCGTATTGGCTTTAATTGGTACTCCCATTTCCAGGGATCACCCCTTAGGGTATTCCCCTAACCCTGCCAGAGAGGCTCATTCCGGATTCCTGGCGTTGGGCTACTTTCCTAGCCTTAGGGAATAAGCAAACTTATCAGAAGTCACTGCCTCACATATCAAAGGCACCAAAATGGGGCAAAGGAGGGCAAGTGACTTGCTTATGGTCACAGGCAGTCAGAGGCAGGGTTGGAAACCAGACCTCCAAAGTCGGTGAGTTTTCTCCTTTATCCCCCTGGCATACCTCAGAAATTCTCAGATCCCGACTAGCAAGGGATGTTTGTTCCTGCTAGTTTCTGTAACCACTGGTTTTGAAAGTTAGGGTTTCATAAGAAGCTCTTGTGCCACAATGTGATCTTTCACATTGTGCACCATCTCACTGCCCACCTGACCAAAAAGGAGCCCCACAGAGAAGACAGAGAACTTGCTTCATAGCAGCCCTTACTTATGAGCAAGGAGCAAGGTGGCTCATAGCTCCACAGGAGCCAAGTTTAATCCCACCTGCATACCAGCCATGTTGCCCTGTGTGACCCTCCAGAAGGCATGCATGTGCTCATTCACTTAACACTCGCTGAGCAACTTACTGTGGTGCTGAGGATACTCAGGGGAGAGTTTAGGGTCACTGCTGTCGGGAGCTTACAGGTTAGAGGGAAAAACATTAGCTCAACAGTCTCAATAATGGATATCCAACTGGAAATAGGTGTTCCAACGGGCAGGGCAGGAACACAGTTCATGACATGACCCTATTTCAGAGGCGCCTGACCTAGGGGGCTACTGGAGGAACAAGGGCTCCTGAGTTGGAACTGAAAAAGGAGGGGAGTTAACTGGCTTAGTAGAGACAGAAGAAATAGCCCATGCAACTTCCACACTTTGGAGGACTGAACAAGACACACAAAAGGGAGTCAAGGGGCACTTCAGCAGGCACATGGGGAGAGAGTTCACCAGCCGTTCATTCTGGATAAGCCTGGGTGCAGACTGGGACCCCTAAAGGACCGAAATACACCTGCTCCTTTCTCTTCTTCTCAGCACATTAGTGGCACAAGAGCTTCTTATGAAACCCTAACTTTCAAAACCAGTGGTTACAGAAACTATAACTCAGCAAAGATTTGGCAGAGCCAGTGACACTCATGGAGGCCAAGGAGACCACAGCACATTTGCTCTAGCAGCATTTTTATTTACAAACAGCAATGTCCATTGACTTTATTTATACCATAAAAAAGCCATTTACAAGCAAGAAACAAGAATTCAGAACAAAATTAAGCAGCACTGAAATATTCATGTCACAAATCTAAAACAAAGTGAATACAAGAGTAAAATATCATTTGAATAAATAGTCTTAAATTCATGCTATAAAATAATCCTTAATGGCAAGTTACTAGTTGATACAGCATCCGCTTAGCTAGCTTCATTTACTTCATATGGTGATGAAGTGTGGAGTTGTGAGGTTACCAGTTTATATTGCAAGATAATGACACTGTGTTAAGTCATTCAAATTGCTCAACCATTTATAACGGAAAAAAATGTTAGCCCTACTAATAAAAGTGGTGAGAGAGATGGTTTTCACATTTGGAAAATGGTCATTCTCAAACAAAGTAAGTTTGCCTCTTACAATAGTCAGGGCGGCAACCAAAGGCTTGGGCAGCAAGTCCAAAGGTTGAATTCACAGCATACTTGTCACTGAGGGGCAGCAAGAGGTCTGTGTACTGAATCTGCTACAAGGAGCATCCAGCAAGGCTGGCTCCGGGACTTAATCAAGAATTACAATAGCCCTGTCTGTGCCAGACCCAGGGAGAGAACCAGAGAAAACAGGTTCTCTTCTGGGCCAAGAAGTCAAGCACTGGACAGAAACAGTGGGAACACTCTGGCACTTACTGAAAAAGACGTATGTGATGTGTGACAACCATTACAAATTTGGAACAATGTGAATGACTTTTCTGAACTTTTAGTTCAGTTGCACTGAGTAATATGAAATCTATGATTTATGAACTAGATAGTTTCATATAAAGAATTTACATAATTCCCCAATACTTTCATATATAAAATTTAATAAATAACCCTGACCAGTCTAGAAGCACCATTCAAGGGGCGTGTGCCCTTGGAAAATAGTTTAGGTGTTGCATATTTGAGTCCCTTTCAGTGGAGGCTTCACAGGAAACCATTATAGAATTTAACAATAACGACAACAACAAAAAAAAATCACAGTAACTAATAGAAAAAGTTGATAAAATAAAATACATTGATCTCTTTAAAGTAAAGCTCATTCACATAGATAATTTTCCCCCTAGCCCTTGTTTTGTGTTCCTGCAAATTTTTACTAGAGTCTAGGCTGTAAAAACAAAAATAAAAACAAAACCACACACACAAAATACGCAGGCCTATGGTCTGGGCGTAGGGAAAAACAAAGAATTAGTTATAACTACTATCGTTAGAAAAGACATTTACTCATGCTCAGATTCAAAAATTATCAATTTAGTTCTACAGTATATTCTGCTTAACAGTGAACCGACAGTATCCTTTCTGTTGTTTAACAAAAAAATCTAAAACAAAACAAAACAATCACAACTGCCAAGGCAGAGCCAATTGGTTGGGAGGCTTTCCACTGACCAAAAAATTAACTTGTCTCCATATACTGTATTTACAAATATAATTTCTAAATGTATTTACAGCTTTAAGTAGAAATTAAGAGGGTAGAGAACTGATTAGAATGAAAAGAACTTGTTTAAAACCACAAACATTAGTAAAAGTATAAAATTCTTTGTCTTCACAGTTTGTAATAACAGGCTAAACATCTCTAGAAAAGGACGCTGTCACTGTCTTCACATTGTCTAATATTGAAAAGGTAGCTCAAGAAGAGACTCAATTATGAACAAGCCTATATGAATTCAGGATATACTTTATTGTAAAAGATTTCTTCACATATCACTTTATCTTAATTGATTTCTGCATTTGTTATAAATGAAACACCTAACCTAAAACTGTACAGAAATAGGGACTTTGCTTTCCAAAAAGAGTTGCTCTAAGGAGTTACACAGCGTACTTCGTCTGCGGAGACGTGAAGTGAACTTCAGGGAGAGAATGTTTCTGTTCTGTGGTCACGTTAATCCTCCTAACACATCCTCATGCGGCAAGGCACAATTAATTGCTGCTGCCAGATCTGAATGGAGTTAATCTCTCACCAGTCACACCCCTGGGAAGCATGACAGTGAGAATGCTCAGAGAGGCTACACAGCTCTGTGCTGGCCTACGCGCTGCCTCCCTCGAAGCCCTGCGGAACTTTACAGTACTGTGTTATGGCTTGAGAATTCATTCTTAACACTGCGAGCAGTGGAAAGGGTAAAGTGTTAGCAACACGAATGGGAGCAAGTGGAACTTGCAAAATGTGGAATCATGATTATTAGAGAGAAACTCAATCAATTTTCTGCCCCTTAACAGTCCCGTTACAATGTTTGAACCTGAACTGTACAATCAAAGCAATAGATATTTTTGTCAAAGACAATTTTGGATAAGTCACTCTTTGGTAAACTCAAACCAGTTAAACAAGTTCACAAATACAAAGAACTCCATGTAAATAAGGTTAAGACGGACAATGACAAGAGCCAGGACACTGGAGGTGCCGGCCCCAGGTACTCTCCCTCCTAATTGTCTCTACCGCGGAATGCTCTGGAGGCCTCGAAGAAGGCCCCAAGCCTGAGTGAAGAGGAGGTTCCTTCCCTGAGCTTGACCGCCTATGTCCTTAGATTTGGGCATTTCTTGTCACAAACTTAATTTGTATCACAACACAATTTTTTTGCACTTAATTCTTTAAAAAAAATTAAAACCAAACTTATTCATGTAAGGAAAAAAATCACAAACATTTACCTGAAACCCCAGAAAATATTTAAGTGGGTAAACACTTGGGGTTCAGCCTCCCCTTGAGGCACGCGGCTTTAACAGGAGTTGAACAAGTGCTTCAGGGAGAGAACAAACCCCTACTTAGGCAGTTTGACGAGGAAAAAGGCATAATATATACCCGATTTAGCAAAAGCCGCTCCTCAGGAGCAGCGGGATTAGAGTGTAATCTGTACGGAGTTAACACTGAAGTGTAGCGCAGCAGTTCACATGTGAACAGATCCTGTGTGCTAAAGAGATGCTACTGCACAGCTACCACCCCTGGGCGCTAATACACACATAGGGCTTGATGACTTTTTCTAAAAACAAAAAACAAAAAAACAAACAAAATCCACCACTGGTATTTTAAGAGCCAAAAAAGCATGAAAAACCCAGCAAACATCTATTTCTGTATTCCTTTAACTTCAAGTTTCTGAAGTTGGTCTTTCACTTCTGTTTTTTTATAGGTGGCTGTGCTATTATCCTAAGCAGATACAATGGTTGTGGAGCTCAGAGCCCAGGTTCTCAGCCGAAGAGACAGGAGTACTGACACCCCACGGGCAGCACAAACTCATCACCAAACTGCTTACAAATTACTCTCTGCCAGACTCTACAGTACCAAAGCAATCATGTAAAGCCTGTTTGCATATGTAATCACAATACAGAACTGAAGATATTTCTGAAAGTACTAATAAAACATTATTCAAGCAGGTCTCAGGTATGTTTTCATACAGTAATATGTTTGCCAGCACATGCTTTTGAGGTCTCTTTTCAAGCTATGAACTCAAGAGAGGAAAACAACTGTAATTCACTATTACCATTAGATTTCACATTTTCCACAACTATACTGACCTAAAAGACACTTAACATAAAAATAGCACCACATGACCAAAAAAATGGTGACAAACACAGATTTGGTGACACACAGAGTGTCTTAGAGGGCTTTTAAACTGTTGGTTCCTTAAGCAGGAAACGCTGAGAGTGGGGGAGCCACTGAGGCTCTCATTAGCACACACAATACTAAGATAGATATATTGCTTGCAATTCCCATAGAGTATAGCTTTACAAAAAGTACAAATTCCAAGTTCTGCAGTTTCCCTGGGAACTGCATGTAAAAAAAGTTGCTGTGCACCTGAACCAGCTGTTTGAAAAGAGAAAAAAAGAAAAGTAAAAAAAACCAAACCACAATACTGCTTGGAGAATCTTGTAGACAGAACTACAAATCCCTTTCCTTTAGTGCGAGTACTAACTTATGGTAGAAAGTGATTCGATTTAGTTACCTGGTATGTATGTTTCTACAGTACGGAATGAAGGTAGATTTGTAGGCCAGTAAAAACCTTGAAAACCACTGCTCCTTTGGGGTTGGTTAATACAACACTACACTATGTAAAAAGGTCAGCACCACAGGCCATCCAGCTTACCTGCTGGACAACTAACAAAAATTCCAAACGGTTTCCAACTAGAGTTGAAGAAATTTTATGGCATTTGGTTTATGTATTTGTTATGAAGCAGAGCTATGAACACTGTGATTTGCTTTGCTTGCTTTTGGACACAATGACTAATATATATGAAAACCTACTAACATTCTTTTGTAAGGGAAATGAAGGGGCAAAACCCTAACATATTAGGTAGAGATGAGACAGAGTCAAAAGCCCTGTTCACATTGTATTAAATTATATATTCCTCTTACATTCACCTCAACCAGAATAAAATCAAATTTGAGAATGTATATATACTATATATATAATAATCATTTTATTATATATATATTTAAATCGTCTAACTACTCCCTAGAAGGACTTTTAAATTAGAAAAGGTTACCCATTTGTGTCAGCTGACGGCATCCTAGTCTCTCTTCATAGAATGCACTGCTGCCAGCGCACACAATGAAGAGTATGCCTCTTGGCAGAGAGTGGAGGGTCAACCAGTTGGCATAGCTAAATCACTGGCAGATTTTGGATTAAGAGTTCAGCCAAAGAGGAATACTGTCAGCCTGTGTTTTCCCTGGATGTGCTGCCCTTCATGCTTTGAGCTCCTTTGGGGAGGGAGGGCAGGGGAAAAAATAAACACAATGAAGTGTTCCATCCAGAAACTTTAGAAAAACTGCCAAGAGACCAAGAGATTTCCAGATGGTTGGGAAAAATCAAAGATTACAACAAAGCAAATCACAAATATGCATTGATTAATGTGCTTTGTTTGGGTATACTTCTTTATCATCTTAATCAGGAGCATCAGACACTGTGTGAATTTCCATCCGGGAATCTAGGGCCATCTCCGAGGCCGATGCATCATTTTCTAGTTTCTGTTCCACGTACACATCTGTTCTCTCAGGAGACTCCATGCGACTCCTGACTTCAGCAACACCTGGGTGGTTTTTCCGCAGATGCTGGTTGAGGGTACCTTGGAATGGAAAGCACTTCCCACAGATTTCACAGCGGAATGGTTTATCATCAGTATGGCCCCGAATGTGGTACTCCAGTTGGTCCTTCCGTGTGTACTTCTTCCCACAAAACTTGCACACAAAAGGGGTGATTCCCATGTGGAGTCGCATGTGCCTGTCGAGGCTACCTTTCTGGTTAAAGGACTTTCCACAGTAAATACAGATCAACCTCTCATTGTATGGATACCAATGACCTCTTGCACTCCTCTCCCGGGGACTGCTCTCATACCCAGGGTTGTTCATCATGGCTTCGCTGTCAGACCCCTGCACCAGGCCCTGCAGATCACTGTGCAAGTGGACAGACAAAGCCCGCTTTTGGCGGGCACGCCCTCCTCGGAAACAGCTCAACATAGACCTGGATGGGCTGGAATTACTCAAATTTCCAAAAGCTTCTGATGCACTGGTTGGCTGTGAGGCTGCTTGGGAATAGGAGTATGCATGCTGGAGCACAGAACCATAGGACCCCACGTTCACTGCCACAACTTGTTCCCCATCAACCATCTCGGTGTGGTACCCATCATCACCCAGGGAAGAACTGTCAGAACAGCTGGGCCGGTCAGCCTTTTCCATCTTTACTTTCACCTCGGTGATCTGGCTGTCCCTCACCAGCAGGTCCCCTTGCTCATGGTCCCCCTCTATCTGAATCTCGTACTCAGAAACGCTCCCGCTGCTCCCACGGTCTGAGTGCCCCTCCTCCTGTAAGCGGCTGCGCAGAGCTTTGCTGGGGGTTGTTTCCACCCGTAGATCACTGCTTGCGGTGGGCTGCCGTCCCTGAGAGCAATACGGAGGGGAAATCTCAACTGGGTTGGCAAAGAAGCTGCTGTCTTTCACTCCATTACGGCTCTCAGGATTCTCTTCAGCACCGACGGTAACAGAGTCAACATCTCCAACACTGATTTTCGAGTGGATGCTCTCCAGGATCTGCGTGCACTTGTCAATAACACACTGCATCTGAAGAAAGCTGGCTGCAGTCAGAAAGCTGACAACATCCTTCAGCTGCAAGGACATCCTTCCAGTGTAACAAAAAGAAAGCAACTGCTCAAACACATTGGGATTTTTAATCACTGATATTGACAAGCCACTCATGGTACTTAATGCTGAATGGTCCCGGAAGTATGGGGAGCTGGCAGCAAGGACTGCTTTGTGGGCTCGGAATGGCTGACCCTGAATGTGGACAATGATGTCACATAGTTTCCCTTGCAGGCGGAGTTCGTTTAGCTGGCTCAGAACGGTGCTGCTGTACTCGGGCACATCAAACTGAATAAAACTGCTGCTGTCCATTTCTACTGACATGAAGCGTACTCTGTGGAAAGAGAGAGTTTTCATAATTCACCAATGACTCTTTATTAAGTACAAGTGGCATAAACACAAGCTTACAACAATACAGCTATCATACGTCCTAAGGTCTGCCTGAGCATTCTTCTTCTTGCTTATTTTTAGTCTTTCATGTTTCAGTTAATTCAACTAAAGTCAAGTAACCAAATGATAAGTTTTAGTGTCATAATTGCCTAATATTCACCTTGATCAGAAGTAAAATAGTTTACATGTATTAGGGCTATTTCAGTTCTGACTGAAAAGTTGATATCCTTTTAGCAAAAATATTTCCCTGCTTTTGAGGATTTGAAGTACTTTATAAGAAATAAAAATTAAATTCAGGTCAGGTATAGTGGCTCACACCTGTAATCCCAGCACTATGGAAGGCCAAGGATGGAGAATTGCTTGAGCCCAGGTGTCTGAGATCTGCCTGGGCAACATAGCAAGACCTCATTTCTAGAAAACATTAGCCAGGCACCATAGAGCATGCCTCTAGTCCCAACTACTTGAGAGGCTGAGGCAGAAGGATTGCCTGAGCCCAGTAGGTTGAGGCTGTGGTGAGTCATAATTGTGTCACTGTACTCCGGCCTGGGCAACAGAATGAGACTCCAATTTAAAAAAAAAAAAGTCATCTAAAGGATGTGTGTATTTCCCGCCAGGCATGGTGGCTCAAACCTGTAATCCTAGCACTTTGGGAGGCTGAAGTGAAGGGACTGCCTGAGCCCATGGGTTGGAGAACAGCCTGGGCAACTTGGTGAGACCTCACATCTACAATTAAAAAAAAAAAAAAAGTAGTCGGGTTTGGTAACATGCACCTGTAGTTCCAGTTACTTGGAAGGCTGAGGCGGAAGGATTGCCTGAGTCCAGCAGGCCGATGCTGGGGTGACTGTGAGTGTGCCACTGCACTCCAGCCTGCATGACAGAGTGAGACTCCAACTCAAAAAAAAAAAAGAATGTGTGTATTTCCAACTGATATTTTTCAAGCTTACAGCATACTGGATACAATGAATGGAGCTAAACTCTTTTAGTACTGTCTTGATTTGCAATTTTTCCCTTTAGCTCTGCATACCTTTATATCCTTTTTGGGTTGGTAATTCATAGATTGACAATGCTCAGTCTCTTTTAATGGAGAGTTATTTTAGATAGTAGGACTGAAAAGAGTAATGGACACATCAAAAATGCATTGGCCTCCACTAGGGCTTACAGCTCTGGCACACCTAGGACAGCTTTCCTTCCTCTTGCCTAGAATCTGCAGCACTGGAATGCTTAAAACTACTAAAGTATGTACAGCCCAGGATCCATACTTTGTCCCAAACACAGTAAAACTAGATCTAACAAGTATATTTTAGATTTTAGAATCCAACTAATAGAAATTTAAACACCTCTAGTAAGTATTGAATCAGAAAAAAACCAAAATGGAATAAAACTACTTAAAAATGAGAAAATTCACATAAAATTTGCAGTAAGAAGAGTTTAGGAATGAAGTTTACTTATATCTTCAACTTACTTGAGATGTATCTCCAAAAAAGAGATGGATAGATGTGTGATAAAGCAAACATAGTAAAATGTTAACAACTGTAGAGTCTAAATGGTGGGTATTTGGGTATTTATTCTCAAGTTTTCTGTATGTTTGAAATTTTTTGTAATGAAACGTTGGGGGTTTTGAAAAAATGACAAAAAACTGCAAGAGGGAAAATCAGTGCCTTAAATGTTGTTATCATTAAACAATAAATACTAAAAATAAGTGAAATGACTCAACTCAGGCCAGAAAAGGAACAACAAATTAAACTCACATAAGAAAATATTAGTACAGAAAAATAGCACATAATCACAGAGAAAATTTTAAAATTTTAATAAAAGACAATGTGCAACTAAACCTAAGACTCTTGAAGGAAAGAATCAGTGCAATTAGATCACAACAGAATTTTTTTTTAACACACCAAAATTTGAGTTAAAACATTTTAGTCATAGCCCTTATTTATTCCAGATTTATGATTGAAATCAATTTGAAATCTGTATGGGATGAACATATTTTCAGGGTAACATAAATTGGCAGAACTAAATAAGAAACAGAAGTGCCAAGGCACAAATGATCTTCAGGCCGTTCACACTATTCTAGATGCATGTAAAAACATTTAAAGCATCTCAGTTCATATGGCACAAATCTGATACCAGAAGATGACAAATAGCATAAAGAAGAAAACTGTCTACTTCATCTAAGTAAATAGATTTTAAAGCCCTAAAGGAAATACTAGCAAATACAACTATTAAAAGAATAACATGCTATGACCAAGAATAGCTGCTTCATAAACGTAAGTATGGACACATATTAGGAAACAGACAAATATAATTTATAGTACCAATAAGTAAAAGGAGAAAAACCTACATGACCAAATCAATCCTATGCCAAAAATGCAAAAGTTAAATGCCCTTTCAGAATAAGACAAAAATACTCATTTAGAAACAGAACAACACTTTCTTAAAATAATAAAGAGTATCTACTGCAAACCAATGGCAGCATCATCCTTACAGAGAAACCCTGTCTGCATTTTCCAAAACGTATTTAGAACACAAACCCAAGAGCTAGCCCTCAACAGCCTTACCTTCTAGGGATTAAAACGTACACTAACATAATAACCCAAATGAAAAGTCCTGAAGACAAGAATTCTGTTTAACTCAACAGTTCACAAACTCATTTAATGGTGGAACTCTTCTCTCAAGGTACACATATTAATATTCCAAAGAATTAGTGGTCTGGTAAACACTTTGGTAAAGGTATTCCCACCAGTGCCTGAGAAGATATAAAAGGCTAATATTACTAATACTACTTAACATTGTTCTGAAACTTCTAGCCAAAGCAACAAGACAAAGGAAAATTAAGGTATATGGCCATTAAAAAAGAGAAGACAAAATTACTAATATATGCAGGCTATTTGCACAGAAAACAGAAGAGAATCGTTTGAAAATTCTGAGAGAATCAGCATCTAATAAGTGGAGTTTAAGATAGTAATAACAAGGTGCAACCAATAACACAAAAACAGGAACTATAAAATATCAGGAATGGGGGGAAGAACAAACAAAAAACAGGGTTAATAAGAAGAAACATACAAAACTATCTTAATAAGGACAAAAACATATATACATGAAGAGATAAACATGCTTCTGACAGGAAGATTCAATACTATAAAGATGGACACTTTAATACCAAAATTATAGATATATTTTCTTAGAAACTTGACAAAATGTTTTTAAAATTCATCTAGAACATTGCAGTCCATTAGAGACAAGCCACTACATATGTAATTTAAGACTTTCTAGTAGTTACACTTTTTAAAAATAAAAAAATTGTAATATTATTTTATATAACCCAATACATAACTGCAGCATATAATCAATATTAGAAGATTATGAGTCATTTTAATTTTTTTCATACTGTCTTTGAAATCTGATGTATATTTTACACACAGCATGTCTCAGTTTGAACTAACCACACTTCAAGTGTTTAACAGCCTTATATGGCCAGTGACTATCAAACTGGAGAGTGCAGATCTAGAAGAATACTAAAGAAAGTTCAGGGGAAAAAAAGACAAAAAGACAAACACAGCCAAACTTACAGATGTCAAAACGTATGATAAGGCTATAATTCATTCGGTCAGTATGCACTGTCAGGCACTAGGGATCCAGAGGAATTACAATTCTCTTATTGTATGTCATCCTAAGAGATATGAGGCCTTTCATAATTGAGAGTGGTAAGAAGGCCACCTGGACAAATGCTACTTTAAATAAGACCTAAAGGATGAGTAAGGGTTAGCCAGATACATGTGAGTATAGAGGTGCTGTAGGGACACTGTTCAGACACAAGGAATCACATGTACAAAGAATGAAGGAAGGAAGGATGTATTGGAAATGTGCACAGCTGGGACAAAGGGAAGGGCAGAAGCCATGTGAGGCTGTCAAGATACACCGGTAGAAATTACAATGAGATGGCCTCGTGGGCTATTTCAAATCAGTAAAAAAGGAAGAAGTATTGAAACAGATGCTGCTTAGAGAACTTGAATAAATAACAATAAAATTAGATCCTTTCCTCATAGCATACCCCAAGATAACCTCTAGAAAAGGCATTTCTAAGCACACAAAGACAGATACCAGAAGAAGAAATATAGGTCTAACTACAGAAGAAGTAAAACTTCCATATATCTTTAAAAAATACCTTTCAGCAAAATTATCAAAAATACAATATACATGTGTTAGGGTACTGGACAGGGTGAGGGAAAATGGATGGAGCAAGGGGTGCAGCACTGCCAGGGATGGCAAGCAGGAGGTGCCACGCTGGGAACCCAGAGACCCCAGTAAATGCAAAGAATTGCGAGGCACAAAAAGGTTAAGAAAGAAAAGTTTATTTAAAAGTAA
>CAUYQG010043518.1:0-14340 GCA_963574415.1 Tarsius wallacei | reverse complement strand
CCAGCTAATTTTTTGATTTATTGTAGAGATGAGGTCTCGCTTGCCCAGGCGGGTCTCAAACCCGCGGGCTCAGGCAATCCACTCACCTCAGCCTCCCAAAGCACGGGATTACAGGCTGAGCCGCCGAACCAGGCTCTCACTGTGTTTCTCAGGCTGGTTTCAAACTCCTGACCTCAAGTGATCCTCTTGCCTTGGCCTCCCAAAGTGCTAGGATGACAGGCCTGAGCCACTGTGCCTGGCCAAGTTCTGCTTCTGAGGTTATCAGGCTTTCTGTTCTGTCCTGTCCACAAGCATCTGCTATTATTTCATCCCCCCAGCAAATATTTATTGCGGACATACCATGTGCCATGTGTAGGAAACACAGTAAGATAGAGTCAGGGCACTGCTCTAATGAAACGTATTTTCTAGTGTGGAAGGCAGACAGTAAACAGACACGGACACATCTCTGTTAGTGAGATTTCGTTCCAAAAAACTGAATTAAATTCAATATTCTTTATAGTTGAGCAGTTCTAACGGCATAAGGGCTGCCTGAAGGAAATGGAAGGAGGAATCTGGATTTCTTGGCACCTGGAGCCACCAAGTCACTGGCTCAAATCTCTAGTGACTGCGTTTTAACAATAAGGTGCAGTAGGTCACTTTTCCTGCATTTGTAATGTGTGATGTGCCCTGGAAGGGGGGACATTTCCAGAGTCTTTATGGAGAGACTCAGTCATTGTGGCTTTGGTCACTGCAGTTCCCAGCCCCGGCATGGTACTGTTAACTTTTGTCCAGAGTTGTGGCAGTGGTTGAAGTTTTGGCAAAGTTACTGGCATAAAATTCTACCATGCTGGGAGGAATAAAATTTTAATAGTCAAGTACTGTGTCTTGCTGAAGACTCAATTCATCCTTCTCCTTTTTCATTTAATGCATGTTCATGGAGGATTTACAACATGATAGATACTGGCTGGACGTGCATAGACAAGCATATTTTCTGTCCTGCGATTTTCAGTCTTTTTAGAATCAGAACTTCAGACCCCTTCAGAGGCTAGGCAGCTCATGGCAGCTTATACAAACAATGCAGACATATACAAATAATGCAAGCAAGGTGGTGATGGACATTGGGCCCAGGTGTTGGGGAGACAACAGGGAGTAGTGGGGTTCACAGCAAACTGGCGAGAACTCACCCCTGTTAGAAGAGTAATAGATGTCAGTAACTCTCACACATGGTTGCCACATGGAAGGAAGGTCCAGTGTTGCTGGACCTTTGACCTTATGAAATTAGTAGGAAATCTATGCTGTTATATAAAATATGCAATTTTTTAAATGTACCCAAGCAATTTAAATTTTTGTGAGGAATAAACGAAACACAAAAATTTAAATTAGAAGCCCAAATTAAAAATTAGCATAGGTTACCTAATACTATAGATTTCCTATCTATAGCTATACAGATAATTCAGATTTTTGTCAGGACCAAACCAACTATATTTATATATGCATACCCTGATTGAGGTGATATCTTTATAGCTGTCAATATTTAGATATATATCTATACAGTAAATTTGATCAGTGAGCTTTTAGTTTGCATCCTCTGATTTAGAGTAATAAGGTTTAATATCCCAGGCTACTTCCATGAAAACACACTCTAATTTACCTTTGGCTACTGAGTGCCTATGTGAACTTAAAAAGCTTCAGCTCCAAGAGTGAGGCAAATTGTGGTCAAGCAAGGGAAGACCAGATAAGTAGATCTATTCATTAAGACGCTCATGTGATGTGTCTCTCATGGGAAAATTCCATAAGGAGAAATAAAATCCTACCTCATTCAGTGTCATTGTGTTTGAGGATGAATTCACAAATATGAATCTTAATATGCACAGTTTTACTTTCCTTAAATAGAAATGGCCTAGAAAGAAAGCAGGACCCTGCTGGGGAGGAGAGTGATACACATTTAGTGAGCTAGGTAAATTTATGAATCAAAGCCAAAATAATTGGGGTCTCCCCCATAGAGACTTCTGAATGAGTAATGATCAGATCATTGTTTTCACTCTAGGTAGAGGAATTGTCATCAAAACTCAGCTGCTTGGCGATTCCCTTGCCTTCCAAAGAGAGTGAATATGGAAGCGGGTACACCAGGGTCATCTGGGTAGCACAGGGGCTGGCTTAGCCATGTGGCAGAGCAACAGGAAAGGACATTAGGAAACACAGAGTCAGCACATGTGTTATCACTGGCAATTCCGCACGTAGCCTTTCCAAACAGTAACCCCAAACACTACCTAAAAGAGCAAAGTCAGCTGAAAGGAACAGCCCAGATGTTTCTCCCTACTTGTAAAATAAAATACCACACAATAAACTGGGAGAGATGACATCAAAGTCTTCCACAAAGCCAGGGTCCTCATGGAATCAGAGCAATCCCTTCAGCTCGTGTGCGTTTGCTGCTGTACCCTGGCATGGGCCGCTTTGCATCTGGCCAGCTCTATCTGGAAAGCACACATCTGGAAGCAATGTCACCAGTGCTCCAAAAGTTAATGCTATTGTGGACAAGAAGTTGCATTCTCGAGAAAAAAATGATGCGGCACAAGGTTCTCAGTGAGCCAGGTCCTTCCCAAGGAGTTTCATGTGTAATCTACAACAGCAAAGCAGAGGATAATCACAACAACCAGCTAGAACTTCCCATACGTCAAAGCCCTTGGTCTGACCTGCTTCAAGTACACCGGAGCATGGATGGGAGCCCTTCTGACATTCTTTTAGGTCTTCTTAGATCCCTGGCCATTTCCGTGTCCCTAGCCTGATTCACAATGGCCAATTCCTGCTCTTGGGCTACTGGAACCCACTTTGCCCATTGAGGTACCTAGAATGAGTGACCCCTCATCCTTACACTTCCCTTGAGAGAATATGAACATCTGAACCCTCTGCTTCTTGGTAGGATAACTCAGATGTGTGTGCTTTGTGTCTTTCCCCAGATGGCCATTGCTGGATTAAGCTGTGAGGTCCACTGAGGATGCTGGGTTAGTACTGTGCCTCTGCTGGCTATCTTGCTGTCCCTGAACCACATGCAATCAAGTCCTCATCTCAGGGTCTGCTTCTCAGGGGAGCCCAAGAAACACATGTCCCGACTGAACTAACTCCCCTCCTTAACATGTAGATGGGAAAAAATTTTTTTTTGCTTAGGTTTCCTACGAGATATACAGCTACACACGGAGCATCTCCATGATGACCTCAGGGTTACCAGCCCTGCCGCTGCTCAGCGTCTTCTGCCTGCTCACAGGCTCTGCTCTGCTGTAGTGTGGGAGGAATTGAAACGCAGAGTGAACCACCTGACATTATCTCCTCCCACAAACAGCATGGCTAAAGCCATATAGGGAAGGTGGGACTTTTATGTTAAAACTGGAGGTTCCAAGATGATACAGAAATCACATGTTCGTCTAAGAAAAATTTAGGAGTGTTTATTAAAACTAGGTTTCCAGCCTCAAGTCTCAGAAATACTGATTAAATAGGTGTAAGCTAAAATTAAGTATTTGCGCTTTTTTTGAGTCAGGGTCTCACTCTGTTATCCAGGCTCGACTGCAGTGGCACAACCGTAGCTCACCGCAGTCTCAACATCCTGGACTCAGGCAAGCCTCCCTCCTCAGCCTCCCGAGTAGCTGGGACTACAGGCATGTACCACCACACCCGGCTATTTTCTGTTATTAATTTTTTTTGTAAAGCCGAGGTCTTGCTATGTTGCCCAGGCTGGTCTCAAACTCCTAGGCTCAAGCAGTCCTCCCACCTTGGCCTCCCAGAGTGCTGGGAATACAGGTACTTGCATTTCAGCAGGAGTGGTGGTTTAAAAACATGGCTGCTAAGTCCGTGGGCACTCCTTGTATCTGAGTCCTGCATCCCCACTCCTCGGCTCTGAGTATAGTCACCGCTTAACCAACAGAACACGGTGGGAGGAAGGCCCTGCAGGCTTCTGGGCTCAGAACCCAAAGAGCAGCTCCCCCTTCCTGTCTTGGGTGTTTGTATTGGAACCAAGTCGCGTGCCAGAAGGAAGCCAGACAGTCATACGGGGAGCCCCTGTGCAGGTGTCCAGCCAGCAGCCCCTGCCGACACCCTGCCACAACTCAGGACACATGAGGGTGGGAGCCCTCTTAGGATCAGGCCCTGGGTGTGGGTCACCTTCACAGGATACCTGTGAGCCGCTCATGGAGCAGAGATCAGCCAAGCTACCGTGCCCTGCATGGTTGATGAATGAATCGCTGTTGTTTTACACCACTGCATTTTGGTGCGGTTTGTTAAATAGCAGTAATAACCAGAATGACACTGCAGCCAAATGACTCTTAATAGGCTGTGCACTTTGAAAAGCACTTTTTCTGATAATCAGGTGTGTTAGGAGATTATGCAAGAGTGTGTGTGGGGTAAATGCTATTAAATAATGCAGTCGGTTGTTAAACGCTGAGAAGGAATATTTGGATGTGAGGTCTCAGTCAGTCATGTAGAGAGCATGCATCTCAGTCTACGCATTCAGATATGTACGATAAATAGCTTTACATTTTTGATCATGCAACTTTAATTTGCCCCTTTCCCCGTGCCATTCCTGCAGCACTGAGACACCTGGAGCTTCTGGTCTCGGCTATAATTTACTCGCCCTGTGGCTTCTACGGACACCTCCTTAGTCTCCAGATCACTGCTTAGGATTTCTGACCAGGAGACCAAGGCCCTGTGAGGTCCAGCATTCTGAGCTACTTCTGTTCCTGCTTACGGTACAGACCATCCCCAGGCTTCAGAGGCTGGAGAGTCACGTCTGTTGTAATTTCTGTTCTGCACTGTGCTGCCCTCCTGCGACCCTGAGTGGGAGAGTGAAGTGAGCCTGTCCATGAAGCCAGCCAGTTTTAGGATACCCAAGGGGGGTGGGGTCACTGCTCGACTCCAGTGCATGGTGGCCAGGAGGGCACATGGGTCTGGGATGCCGGACACCCTGACATTTCAAGAGAATCCTGAAGTGAGAATTGTTAGGCAGCGTCTCCTGACAGGAACTGTGTGTATCAAAGACGGATTGTAAAGGTGAGATGAATCATGTCTGAGGGCCGGCCTTACTGCCTGCCAGTCTGTAAACTCTGATTTGGTTAATTTTGTGTGTGTGCGGGGGTGGGGTAGGGTAGGGGGTGGGGTTGGAGGAGGAGGAGATATGCTGTCTGTGAGTTTTTAAAAAATATTATCCAGGTTTAAAAAAAGAGGGAATAAGGACTAACATAAAACTTGAAGAAAAAGAGATTTTTCAATCTAGCTTCAAATGAGGTCAGTTTTTCTCCATGTGCAAAATAATCAGTCGATCCATAAATAGTGCTCTACCCTGAGCCCAGAGCCCAGAGCGGTGGGCCTGGGGTGGTATGTCTGGAAAGTGGAGGAGGGGGAGGGAAAGAGAACACCATGGGGGAGGGCTGTGAGACTCAGATAAGTCCATCTACAGAGACAGGCGGTGGACTTCCTTATTCTGATGGCCATGTCAAGTTTGGGTTCTCCTCAGGCAGAAAAGCAGAAGCAATTGAAATTCACAAGCTTTCCTCACTTTAAACGTGAGATCATTCCAAGAGTAATTACAAACTCTCCCACTCAGACACAATCACAGCTCTCTGGGTTTAGCTCTTAGAATGTTAATTAAAACAATATACTAAACTTAGGGGTCCAAAACTGAGTGAGGGACAGAGGCATGCCAAGCCTGACTGGGTGAATATAGGTCACCTGGGAGCCAGGGAAGGAGATTTCAGTGCAGATGCCTTGTGTGCTGTTGGTCAGGCTTCTGTATCCATGCCATAGCTTCATTGATCAGGTCCCAGAATGAAGATCATGCACAAGTCGGGAGATGGACCTGAGTTGGTCTGAAGTTCTCCATGTGATGAGATTTACCTTTCCTGCTGGAAGGCGTAGAAGAGAGCATTTAGGGAATGCCCAGAAGTAAGGCATGTTTATAGTAAGGGCTCTTGTTGAAGGTGAGAGTAACGAAACAACCAGCTCTGCGTCAAGCACAGAAATATTTGCTCAAGTGACTGAACAGTCAAGGATAGGATGGCTGTAGCTCTCCCCAGGGTCTCAAATGAAGTCATCAGTACTCGGTGGCTGTCTTCTCTTGACCCTAACTAGACACAACCTAGAAGAAGCTCCAGGCTGACACCCAAGTCTCAGGTTCATGTTCAGTGGAAAAGAGAACATCTTGTGTTGGTAGTTCAAGATTAGCTCTGATTGTACCAAAACAAATCTCATGCCAACTCTTGGCTTGATCCTATGGCTAAGGGAATATTTGCATTTTGACTGGCTGGGACTAGATTGGGTTACAGTCCAACTCCGAAGATTTGTGCTTTGTTTTATTATTATTATTTTTTCAATCCTTTTCCTCTCTGAACTTCAGTTTGAGTCCTCTGAATTGAGCTGTCTTTAGTTAATGAATATCATCTTCTATTGTGTCCTACCTGCTGTTAAATTAGTCTGTTAAGTTCTTACTTTCATGTATCACATTTTTCACATTTAGAATAGCCATTTCATTTTTTAAATAGATTCACCCCAAGACATGTGCAAGTATGTTCAAAGTAGCATTATTTGGAATAGACAATGTTGGAACCAAAATAATTTCTATCAAAAGTAGAATAGATAATTTGTGTTTTAATCATAGAATGGAATACCATATAGTAATGAAAATGAATGAGCTCCAGCTATCTATACCCAACATCATGGATGAAAGATAAACACAGAAAATTAAGACAAAGAACTCAGTTACAAGACAATGTGTGCTGACATTTACATAAAGTTCAAAAACAGACTAAAGTAGGTAGGAATCCATGTTTAGATATAAGAATATAAACAAAAGCAAGGAAACCATTACTAACAAAGCCAGCCCATGTGCTTTCAGATAGATGCATTATACAGAGGGTGTCAAAAAATGTATACACATTTTAAGAAGAAAACGATTAGAATTGTAATACTCAATGTATACCAATAACAGAAGACGAATACAAACCACGTTTGACTTCTGCAATTACACATTGCTACCGTAATTCAATTCCACTTCAAAAAGTAATACATAGTTAACATCTCTTAAAATGTGTATGCATTTTTTTGGGTACCCCTGACATTTTTCAATAAAGAAAGTATAAGATACAGGAAAGGGGTGACATGGGTTTTGGCAACCACAGGAGAACATAAGCAGTTTACTTCTGCCTTTTACCTCTGTAGTCTCTTCTGCTGCTTCCTTCAAATTTCATCAAAAAGTTCCCACAGTGATGCCCTCTCTCTGTGGCCTGAGCTCTCATTCCTGTCCCAGAAAGGTGGTAAGTAATGTTACCTCCTGAAGTCATCTGTCAGTGGACAGAAAAGTCGCTGTGTACTCTGGAAAGAGTTCTATCACCTGTCTCTACCATCAATATAATGAGTGGGTTCTGGGAGCAAATATGAGATAAACCATAGCTACAGGGCAGGTGGGAATAAGACAAATGAAATTACATCCTGGGAGTCGCACTATAAAATCAGATAATGAATTTAAACAGATTTTTAAATCCCTGCTAAGTCCTAGGTAAGATTTGTTTAGTATGTACTAAGGCTAATGTGCAGAAAACATTGCACGCATGATCCTTAAGACAGCTTCACGAGTTAAATGAGATGATAACCTGAATACTGCAATGGAGGAAACTGATGCTTAGGGAATTTTCAATAAAGTCCTCAAGGTTACATGGGCAAGATGTGGCAGAACTGAGATGTAAACCGAGATCATCTGGCCCTTGAACCCTTGTTCTGAGCTTTCACATTGTAATGTCTGCTGAAAAGGTGCAGTGGCTCCAGGTCTGGGCAAGCCTGGAGAATTCCACTGTACATGGTATTATTTAGCAACAGAACTGTGGAGAATTAGAGTAATTCAGACAGCCCCATCTGGGTACTCTTCAGGAGAAAGTCTCACCAATAGATTATGATGCTCATGGTCCCTTTGGCTTAAGGCTATTTCTACAGTAAGGCTGGATATATTGGGTTTTCTTAGCCTAGTGGTATTTGAAATGTTAACTTTGTAAATAAAATCTTATCCTCTGAATTCTTGTTTAGCAAGTAGCTTTCTGATTATAATTTTACTTTCTAAGAAGAACCCTTTAGAATTTGGAGTCTGTGTCAAATGGAATATCCTAGTATTCATGAGACAGCTTTTATTTCTCATTATCTACCAGTGAGAAATACATTCTAAGTATTCTTCTGTAGAATGTATTGGCACTCTTACTTATATTCATTAGTTTGCTGAGCTTTTTCAGTATGAATTTTCTCATTAGAGATTGGGCTTTGAAAACTGTATCTACAAAATTCTGATATCTGAGTCTGAAAGACCAACCTTTGAATCCTGGTAAATTCATCAAAGTAAAATTGACATGTGAACCCTTTGGGCAATGATCCATTGATCCTTTTCTATTCAAGATCTTAAACTTGTTGTGGGGTTTAACTTTTCTACTTAACATTTTTTTTTTTATTTTAAAGATGATGTAAGCATTTCAGTTCACTTCCTCTGGTTACTGATTGTCACACTAAAAGGCAGCATAAGCCAAGAGGCCATTACATTCCAGTAGGGAAATATGGCAGTTAGGTTTAGATGAGTGATATAGACTAAATTTTGTCCTCTCCTGAATTCATATGTTGAAGACCTAACCTGTAATGTGATGGTATTTGAAGTTGAGGCCTTAGGAAGTAAATGAGTTAAGCTGAGGTCGTGAAGGTGGGGTCCCCATGATAAGATTAGCGATCTTATAAGAAGAGACACCAGAGAGACCTCACTTTCATTCTTTCTCTGTGCAGGCACAAAAAAGAAGTCATGGGGCACACATTAACATGGGACATCTACAGGCAAGGACGAGGACTTCCCCAGAGTCTGACCATGCTGACACCGCGATCACAGACTTCCAACCTCCAGAACTGGGAGAAAATAAAACTCAATGGTTGAACTCCCCAGATGATGCTATGCTGTAACAGCAGCCCAAGACTAGTGCAAGGAGTCGGTAGTAAATAGGGAGGCAGCCCTTAGGGGGACTGAGAGTTGCTGTGGCAGGGCTCGGACAGGCTCAGGAAACCTGACAGGCAGCCCAGTGATACGAAGAACCTGGAGGGCATGTCTTCAGGAGAAGAAATCTGAAACACTACCCTTGATGCAATCACCACTGTCTTTTTTTGTTTTTGTTTTTTTTTTGTTTTTTTTTGAGTTGGTGTCTCACTCCGTCGCCCAGACTGGAGTGCAGTGGCCACTTCCGGCCACCGCAGCCTCGACTTGCTGGGCTCTGGCGATCCTTCCACCTCAGCCTTCCAAGTAGCTGGAACTACAGGCGCCCACTACCACGCCCGGCTGATTTTTTAATTTATTGTAGAGATGAGGTTTCGTCTGCCCAGGCAGGTCTCGAACCCGCGGGCTCAGGCAATCCACTCACCTCAGCCTCCCAAGGCGCGGGATTACAGGCTGAGCCACCAAGCCCGGCTACGACTGTCTTATACCCGGTGTTCTGTTCTAGGCCTCCCATCTTAGACTTATCTGTTTACTTTATTCAATAGGAGAGCTGCACTAGTGTCACCAATACCTAGAGCATTTTTAGAAAGTAAAAAAAAAAAAAAAAAGACTCACTAAAAATGTGTCATTACATAGTATTCCTTTCACAGATCATTCTTTCCTTTCTGGAAAAGAATCAGGATATAAAACCCAGGAAATGCAGTTAGCAGAACTTTTAAATGTGTTTGATTTTTAAAAAGCCTGAGCATCTGACCAAGGTTTTCCAAGTCAAACAGCAGTTTAAAAACTAAGCAGCTTTGAAGTCAGAGGCCTGTAATGCTGTGAGCTTCTCACTCTCTCTCCTGAAATAGTAGGTGAGATCAGATGAGAACATTCGTACAGATACTGCCTGTGTTTCTCCACATAGAAGATCATTTCTTAAGAGTCTGCCCTTTAAACCTGACTTGGGTTCTGTTATGTCCCGAGCCACTTTTTTGAAATGTATAAGAAGAAAAATTCAGTGGATTGAGGAAAACGTATTTAACCACACTGTTATTAGTTTTAAACATGAAAAGCGCCATTTTCCCTTCACTTTTCAAATAATGAACAG
This sequence comes from Tarsius wallacei, assembly GCA_963574415.1. Classification (NCBI taxonomy): domain Eukaryota; kingdom Metazoa; phylum Chordata; class Mammalia; order Primates; family Tarsiidae; genus Tarsius; species Tarsius wallacei. Next base: position 4,279 of record CAUYQG010043518.1, on the reverse strand, counting down.
AAAGATTCAGACTTTTAAAAGGTCACTTAGCAAGCCAAGACCAATACTGATTTTAAACTCAAGGCAGTGAGGTTTCTTGAAAGAATACAAAGGTCCTAATAATAGTGGCCATCTTTTACATTGTATCTAAAATGTCAATCGATTTGCTTCCTCTCTTAAATTATTTGTCACTGTTGCAGGACAACCTCAACAAGATATTGTAATGGATAAAGAAAGTGAGGTTCAAAGTGGTGAAGTCATTGGACCAGGACACACTACTTATAAGAGGCTGGGTTAGAATATAAAATCAACTTTTGATTCTGAAATCCACATTCATTCCACTATTACACTATATAGGGTCTATAATGATATCGATATTTCTGGGAAAACTCACTAAGTCTGTTAGCAATTAATTTTTTTCATTCTGGAATAGTAGAAAACTTTCAATGAGAGTAAACATGGACATTAGAGGCCTAGAGACTTGACTTTTTTCATTTGTCTACTATTGAAATTCTTTCAAAGTAAAGCTTCCTTTTCCTTTTTTTAATGATAGTATGTGTTTGCTAGGAAGGCAGAAAAGTTAGAGACTGAGGACTGTGTTTTATCAGAAAGTTCTAATCATGCCATGGTAACAACCATCAAGGTATTGATCTGTGCAACTTACAGTGATCATAATTCATATTCATGGAGTACTTTTTAAGTCAGAGACAGGTTGTCTCGAAGAAAACAAGACAATTGAATCAGAAAACAAGCCATACCATGTAGATGAGATTAGATGTCTCTGAGAAAACTTGGATCAACATTTTTAAAACCTTTTTTGAGTCAGTCTCTGTGGCCTAGGCTAGAGTGCAGTGGCACAATAATGGCCACCACAGTCTGGACCTGCTGGGCTCAGGAGATCCTTCCACCTTAGTCTCCCAAGTAGACTGGTGTATGGGTGCACACCACCATGCTCAGCTAATTTTTTGTAGAAACAAGGTCTTGCCAGATTGTCCAGGCTGGTCTCGGACACCTGAGCTCAGGCAATCTTCTTGCCACTGCCTCCCAAAGTGCTGGTATTGCAGACATGAACCACTGTGCCCCATGGGATCAAATGTTTTGTAGAGAGAGTGTGGAATTTATTTGTTACAAACTGTCACTAGGAAGCAGTCTACCAGCAAAATACAATAAATGCAAAAGACATTTGAAAGTTGGAATTGGTATGTTATAACTGTGTGAAATGAAGAGTGCTGAAGTGGTAGTTATAAATACTCAGAGTGGATGGAGGATTACCTGGATAAGCAGAGGTGTAAGGACGTATCTGAGAGCAGTGGACTGCACTGAAGGGGTGAGGATGTTTAGTTTGCTTGACAGATCTATCCTCAGAGAGAAGGAAAGTGACTCGCTAGTTTGCCATGTTTTCACTGTAATGCTCCCAAAATATCTAACTCCCTGGCCCTGATTCTGCATTCTCTAAGCAACCTTCTGATGATAATTGGGTTTCCCAAATAGATTTCTCTCCTTGGAAAGAGATGAGTGGACAGACTGACATGATCCCATCTGCTTGGCAGGGGAATTTCTCATTGTGAGTTAAAGTTTTGATTCCAGAATTTGCTGTAGTTGGTGATGTGAGTCAGGTCTCTTTGGGCCTGGCTTCTGAAGGCCCTCAATCTGTCGAAGTGATGATAGCAACTACTCACATTTGCTGAGTAATTCATAGTTTATAAGCCTTTTAACCAATGTCATCTCATTTAGTTCTCACACTGTCTGTCTGTGAGGTAGTTATTATGATCTGTGACTGATGAGACTTGGAAATGTTAAGTGAATTTCTCAAAGTCATTCAGCTAGTTAGAAGAAGACAGCACACAAAATCCAGGGTTTCTGAGGCTAAATTCAGAACTTTGCCACTACCAGGGTCAGGTGAGCACACAAAAGTGTATGAACTCACGAGATTGAATTTGCAGCAACTTGTAACCTTGCCAATGTCTTGCTACAATGGAACCTCCTCTTTTTGGATAAAGGGGGTGTTGTTTTAAAGTTTATTTAGCGATCACCCACCATTTCCACATCCTCCACTCAGCCATAGGAAACACTAACTACTTTCGCTAACTCTGTAGATTTGTCTATTGTTGACATTACACATAAATAGAATCACACAATATGTGTTTGTTGTTGTTGTTGTTGTTACAGACTTCTTTCACTTAGCACAATGTTTTCAAGGCTCATCCATGTTGTAGCATGTCTCAGTATCTTATTCTTTTTATTGCCAGATAATATTCCATGGTATGGATGGCCTGCATTTTGATTATTCATTCATCATTCAGTGCATATTTGTGTTGTATCTACTTATTGACTACTGTGAATCGTGCTGCTATGAGCATTCATGTACAAATTTTCGTGTAAACATGTGTTTTCCTTTCTCTTAGGTATATAACTAGCAATGGAGTTGGGCCTGACCTACATAACTCTATGTTTAACAATTGAGGAACTGCCAGACTGTTTTCCAAACCAGTCGTATCCTGTTACATTCCCACCAATAATGTATGAGTGTTCCAGTGGCTTATCAAAACTTGTTATTTTGTGATCATCCTTTTTTTAAAAAAGTAAATATGTGGGGTACAATTCAGGGTTAGGTACATAAGTGTTCATCACACAGGTAAAGTTTGACACTGTCATTGATGTTATGTGCAGCCCACCCCCCACCCCCACTCTCTCCACCCCCCCACCTCCCCTGGCAGTGTCCCATTACTGCCAATCCCTTTCTTGTAGTATTATGATAAATGGTCAGGGTCCACTTATGAGTGAGTACATGCAGTACTCAGATCTTTGTTTCTGTGATAAATCACTTATTATTATTGTCTCTAATTACATCCAAGTTGCTGCAAAGTCCGTAATTTTGTTTTTCTTTATGGCTGCATAATATTACATCATGTAAATGTACCACATTTTCTTTATCCAGTCCACTTTTGATGGGTAGCACGGTTGTTACACGTTTTTGCTACTGTGAATCATGCTGCAATAAACATGCATGTGTAGGTATCTTTTCTGTAGAGTGATTTAAGTTCCTCTGAGTATATTCCCAGTAGGGGGATTGCTGGGTCATATGGAGGACTGGTTTTTATATCTTTTAGAAAATGTCACAGTGTTTTTCACAGAGGTTGTACTAGTTTACACTCCCACCAACAATGTAAAAGTGTTCCCTTTTCCCTACCTCCTCTCCAGCATCTGTTGTTTTTTGAGTAATGATGGGCCATCCTGACTGGATTTGGGTGGTATCTTGGTGTGGTTTTAATTTGCATTTCTTTGATGATTAGTGAGGCTGAGCATTTTTTCATGTATCTGTTGGCTGCTTGTATGTCTTCTGAGAAGTGTCTATTCATATCTTTTGCCCATTTTATAATAGGGTTGTTTGTTTTTTCGCTTTTGGCATGTTTGCATTCCTTGTAGATCCTGGATGTTAGGCCTTTGTCAGATTTACAGTTGGCAATATTTTTTTCCCATTCTGTGAACTATCTTCCCGCTCTCTTGATGGTTTCTTTCAAAACAGCTTGCCATTGCTACAAGAACAAGCATATAGACCAATGGAACAGAATAGAGATTCTGGAAGCAAATCCTCGATTTCTCAACCATCTCGTCTTCAACAAAGCCTCTATCAACAACCACTGGGGAGAGGAGAACCTATTCAGTAAATGGTGCAGGGAAAACTGACTGAACACATGCGGGAGCCTGAAACAGGAACTCTACCTATCACCATACACAAAGATCAACTCTAAATGGATTAAAGACCTAAATGTAAAACCTCAAACTATAAAAATCCTAGAAGAAAATGTAAGAAGCACCCTTATGGAAATTGGGCTAGTCACTCAATTCCTGAGCAACTCTCCAAAAGCAAATGCCATAAAAGATAAGATAGACAAATGGGACCTCATCAAACTGAAAAGACCCTCCATTTTTAACTAGACATTTGTCTTTTATTACTGAGTTGTAACTGTTCTTTGTATATTCTGGATGCAAGTCACTTATCAACATAATTTGAAAAACTTTTCTCTCATCTTATGGATTGTCTTCCACTCTCTTGCCTTTTGTGTTCTTTGCATCGTAAACATTTTAAATATTGATGATGACTGATTTATCAATTTTTTTCTTTTGTTATTGTGCTTTTGGTAAAAGGATGGATCTTTTTTTTTTTTTTTTTTGAGTTGGCGTCTCACCCTGTCGCCCAGACTGGAGTGCAGTGGCCGCTTCCGGCCACCGCAGCCTCGACCTGCTGGGCTCGGGCGATCCTTCCGCCTCAGCCTTCCAAGTAGCTGGAACTACAGGC
>CAUYQG010043508.1:0-19548 GCA_963574415.1 Tarsius wallacei | reverse complement strand
AGCCGGGCTCGGTGGCTCAGCCTGTAATCCCGCGCCTTTGGGAGGCTGAGGTGAGCGGATTGCCTGAGCCCGCGGGTTCGAGACCCGCCTGGGCAGGCGACACCTCATCTCTACAATAAATCAAAAAAATTGGCCGGGCGTGGTAGCGCGCGCCTGTAATTCCGGCTACTCGGAAGGCTGAGGCGGAAGGATCGCCGGAGCCCAGCGGGTCGAGGCTGCGGTGGCCGGAAGCAGCCACTGCACTCCAGTCTGGGTGACGGAGTGAGACGCCAACTCAAAAAAAAAAAAAAAAAAAAAAAAAAAAAAAAGAAGGAATGTTAAGGATGACTAGAAGATGCCAGACCTGAGGCAGGGAACGCATGCTGGATGCAGAGAAGGGTATTCAGTGCTGAAGGGAGAGTAAGCAGATCGCTGTCCCAGCGCACTGGACACCTGGGTGGGTACTTGGAGGAGGCTAGTGGGAAGAGCAGCCAGATAGAACCATGGGAGAACCTGTGCTCAAGGTGGGGTTCGTGGACTTAGTTCTGTAGGTGAAGAGGAGCAACTTGATCACATATGTATTTTGGAAAAATAATTCTTTCACTAGAATGGGATGGATTGCTTGAAATAAGGAGAAACTGGCAGCAAAGATGCCAGGTGTGTCACCTTTTCAACAGTCTGAGAAGCACACACCAGTAAAGCACAGGCAGCACACAGAATGTGATTAGTAGGGTGGCACAAGGAACATTTCCCATTCTCACCATCTTTTCCCCTTTTTAAAATTGTCACAGGTAGCCAAGGTCCTATGGTGGTACTACTTCTCCAAATCAGTAGAGTTTCTGGATACAATTTTCTTTGTTTTGCGAAAAAAAACAAGTCAGATTACTTTTCTTCATGTGTACCACCATGCTTCTATGTTTAACATCTGGTGGTGTGTTTTGAACTGGATACCTTGTGGACAAAGTAAGTTATTTTGTTAACTTTTTGGTTCTCTGGAATGGGTCTTAAAACACCGCTGGGCATCACATGCATATCAGGGGAGCAGGACAGGAGGCCATAAAGCCCTGGCTGGTCACAACAAGAAACATATCTACTGTGGCCATTGAGTTTCTGGTCTTTGATGTGGACAAAATCTGAGCACAACCTTAAATTTAAAAAATATTTTATTTTCCGTGCACCAAATGTCAGATGGGCAAAAGCAGTTTCACCCCAATCCCAAGTGCTGTGTGTCTCCTGTGGAAATACAGCACCTCCCACAGTCACCACTTGCCTGTGATACAGATTGGGGCATTTCATTTTTAGAGTTTCTTGTTTTTACATTCTGAAAAATTAAGGTTACATTTCTGTATGAACCACCAGAGCAATGACTTTCAATTTTTTAAAACTGAGTCCTACCATAAGAAATACATTTTATATCACAACACAGTACATACATTTATATTCATGCTTTATATGAAATAAACATTTTATAAAATAGTATTTACCCTACCTCTGTACAAATAATGCACTGTGGTACTTTTTTAAATCCTATTTCACTTTTACAAAAAGTTGATGAAAACTCTCACTACATTGACTTCACCATTTACTAATGGATCAGTTATGACCTACGTTTTGTGATGCACTGAGCTGGATAGAATAGTTATTTGTTTGATATTGTCTTGTACCCAAGAATTTAAAAATAATTTGTGGAAAATCAGAATGTGTAAAACTTGAGCCAAAATGATTTTGTTCTATGATTTAAGGTCTTTTAGAAATGACATTATAAAAAAACACCCAGGAAATTTGGTGTATCAGTGACTGTGAAGGTTCAAACAAGAACAGAGTGTGAAGTAGGAGAGGCTGGGGGTGCACTGGGCAGAATGAAATGCGTTTGCCCCTCTTCTACACAGGAGGAATCCAGTTTGAGTTTAGTTGTTAAGGAAGGAAGACCATCATAATATCAAAGTAGAATCACCAAGGCTAAGGTGCTTTTTATGATGCTCAACAATTTCATTACAAATCACTAAGCATCCAAAAGCCACTCAGATCATCACTGTGTAAAGATAGTCTGATGAACATACTTTGCATGTGACAATTTCTGCTGAATATTATAAAAATTATAAGCAATAACTAACTGTTCATTAATTGATGGAAATGAAAACTCCAGTAGATAAAGAAATATCATTAATACTGTGCTACTTGGTACTCTGAAACTATATTTGTCTTTTTATATCAACTCATAACAACTTATTCAGCCAGTATCTGTTGAGGACTTACTATATGCATGGTATTGTACCTTTTGTTTCTTACTCATTGATTTGAGTTCATCCAAATCATGAATTCAGGATTAGAAAACTAGGCTAGAGAATTTAATTAATCAGCATATGTGCAGTGCTTTTTAGTTCATTTATTATCTCAGTTTCATCACAACCTTAAGAGGTAGTTATTATCATATCTGTTTTCCAGGTGAGAAAATAAACATTTACATAATGTATCCAAGGGAACATGGCTACTCAATGATCTTCTAACGCCACAGTTTATCCCACCATCGGATTGATAGCTCACAGACAAGCCATCCAGATCCCAAGATAACACTTGTATGCCATTCACTTTGTGCTAAACACTGCCCTAAGTACTTTCATACATTGATTGATTGAATACTCACAACAGTGAATTCATTATTTCTAACACATAGTCCATCTATGACATCTCACCTCTTGGTAAATCCTTTCAACCCTTAGCTGACCTACCATGGAACAGCCCTTTCTCCCTAGTGTCCTGAAATACTATTCACCTACACTGGTGGCACTTATAAAGAAGACTTTTCATAAGGTTGATGGCAGGGCAATGGATTTCAGATATCCCATGTCGTAGAAGTCCCTGAGACAGTGAGTAACCGGGAAGGTCTCCTACCCAGTTTTTCCTCACCCCAACTTTGTCTCTTCCCCATATTCTCTTTCTCCAGCATCTCCTGGTTCCCCATTCGCTTTCAGATAGGATTTCTTTAATTATGAGAGCGATATATTTTCTTTCTCTCTGTAGCACCCTGTTAACAATGTACAAAAGGTTCTTTCTACAATCAGTATGCCCTATTGAAGGTTTTGCTAAAACAAAGACAAATCTCCTTCACAGAATTTCTGCCATCAGCTTTAAACTAAAATTTCCTTATCTCCCTGATTTGCTGATAGTAGTGACAAGTTAAAGAGACAATAAAACCTTTGTAGATCAGGCAGTCCCTGTTAGGCTGGTCAGCTCTCTGACTTTCTATCAGGAATTTTTGCTGAATCCTAGAAGTGGTGCAATAATTGGGGAATTTATCAGTGTGGATGTTATGTGATCATGCACATATATTTGTTACTCATTTTCAATTACAATGCAGAGGAAGAATCTCACTTGAAAAGAGTGAACAGTCCTACTTTCCAGAAGAGCAGTGATTTTTATGCTGTACTTCTATAGGTTTCTTTGGACCAACACTGAACAGTTTTATCCACATTCTTATGTACTCCTACTATGGGCTTTCTGTGTTTCCATCTATGCACAAGTATCTTTGGTGGAAGAAATATCTCACGCAGGCACAACTGGTATGTTATCCCTTCTTTCAGCCTTTCTGCATGTGGTTCACAGATGGGGGAAGGAAATGGAAATCATTCATCTTGAAAGCCAGAGGTTTTTCTATGTGTGATAAGGCTGCTGACTTTTCTCTAAAAATGGCCTTTTAAGATTAAACCTCGTGTGTTGAAATGTCCTTTGGGTATGCAATTGTCTTCTCACAAGATTCCTTCACATTGGAATGTAGATGACTACTTCTTAAATTAATGTATAAGTTAACTCTTTTTTTTGGGTCTAGTTTTAACTGCTATTTTCCATGAGAAATGGATGAGTAATTTTACATACTAATTTCCAATAAAATTTCTGGATATGATAGTGAGGCTACTTCAGCATTTTGTTGTATTCTTACAAAGTTCTGAGAGTTGATTTCGAGGCTGGTGAAGCTTCCCTGTGGTGTCTGTGTGGCCAGCCTGGCTCACTCACAGCTGCGCTCTCTGCCACCCTCCAGGTGCAGTTTGTGCTCACCATCACGCACACCATGAGTGCCGTAGTGAAACCGTGTGGCTTCCCCTTCGGCTGTCTCATCTTCCAGTCTTCTTACATGGTGACATTAGTTATCCTATTCTTAAATTTTTATATTCAGGTATGTAGAATGTAAATATTGGTAAAATGTAATTGATTGTGCACTTCTGCATTATATATTTGTTTAATTTTACTGATTAAATATCATAGTAGCACATGCTTATTGTTAATTCAAACAGAGATACACAAAGTGAAAAGTGAAACTTTTGTTCCTAACTCCTCTCCCTACATCCTCCTCCCTCAAAGAATTAACCACAGTTAATAGTGTGGTAGGCATTCTTTTAAACATTTTTCAATGTATGTATATAAAATTTTATCAGAACTATGACTGGTTTATATATACAGTTCCCAATTTACATCAAGTATTTGCATCATGCTATGAAAGTCTGATATCTGATAGGTAAACATATAGTAAGACAGACTGACAGATTCAGAAAATGTATGTAAATGGAGAAAAACATGAGCTTATTGAATTCAATTTTTTACCCTGATGTAGACTCACTGTTTATTTGAAAAAAAATATATATATATATATATATAATTTCAGGGCAAACCAGTGTGGAAGGTCACATTGACTTTTTCTTTATAATTAACAATTTTTAACCAACAATTTAAATAGAAGACAGCTGCAAAATGCAATTTCAAAGTGACTGTTATACAAGAATCGATGAAAGCTAGAACAGAGCACAGGCCCCAGGGGTTTGTAGATTTTAAATTGCTCTACTTTGTGGGTGGGGAAATGGAAAGCTTCGTAAAAAATGAGAACATACAATTTATATTCAAAATAGTATTTTTGAAATTGTATTCAACTGTACTTTTTTTTCAGACAAGCAAGATGTGCTTTCTTACTTTTTAGTTTGCATTTGCTGAAATTTAACCCATTCTGGTTTTCTACGGTGTAAAACTGGGAAATGAACTTTTGACAGCTTTTCAGGTCTTGTGTTTCAGAAATGGGACTGACTAGGTTTTGTCTTTTATAAGAGATAAAAGTTCCCTTTGAGAATTTTTAAAGAAATAATCAATGATGAGACCAAACAAAGGCATTTGTGGACACACATACACACCCCCCAAAAAGCTCCATGTTAAAAGATAGCTGAGGGAGCCATTTTGGTTCTGTGTTAAAAGTTAAAGAAAAGCATATAGCCTGGTAAACGTAGGTAATTGCATTCTAAAGCTTTAACCCTACGTGCTGGCTCAAATTGAATCTTTGTTCTAAAGTTGAGTATATAATTTCAGTCTTAACCCTTGTTAATAGTACTATTGCTTTAAAAAAAAAAGAGAGGACAGACAGGAAGGATAAACCAAAAACCAGATCAGGCCAGAATTCCATATATTAGTGTTTTAAAATAACAACACTTTTCATTTGAATTATATTTTTTTAAAAGTTATGTCCTTTCCAAGTGAGCAACTAATGCAGAATAATTTGAATGCTAATCCCAGAATACACAAATCCTGACCATTTACTGGAATTCATGCATCTGTCTTGGTTTTTACCCTATTTTTATATGTAACCAGAGGTTTAAAAATGGTCACATTACAAGCATGAATTCTTTTAGAAAGCTCTTGCCCAGCAAAATAATTTACTGTGTTAATTATATGTAATGTCAGAGGCAAGGTCATATTAAATAACCCTTTTTCTTTTTTCAAAATATACACATTGAACAGACATACCGAAAAAAGCCAGTGAAGAAAGATATGCAAGAACCACCTGCAGGGAAAGACGTCAGGAATGGTTTTTCCAAAGCCTACTTCACTGCAGCTAACGGAGTGATGGACAAGAAAGCACAATAAAAATAGAGTAACAGAAAAAGCATATATACTAGCCTAACAGATTCGCTTGTTTTAAAGCAAAGACTGAATTAAAAGTTATATATGTTTTAGGATAAACTAATTTCTTTTGAGTTTATAAATCATTTGTACCTGGAATGTATTAATATATTGCTATTAGGTTCATCTGTTAACTGACTGCTTTGATCAGCACTGAGGCAATGCTGATCTCTGAAGACCTCAGAACTGGTGCAACTTCTGCCTCCCTCCCACGGACTGAACCTCTCACCAGAAACTCTTTATAACGCCTTATACACATACAAAGCCAGGAAACATGGAGCATTGTTTTTCACAGGAAGTCTTCAAATAAAGAGAGTTTTGTTCAGATTACAATGTTTAAAACAGAATGTTAATTATATTCTAAATACAGGGTATATTTTGATCTATATTAAGCAATAATTGCCAATGCATAAAGTAATCAGTCCCTTTGTTCCTTCAGGAATCCACTCCAGAAAATAATAAAATGGGATCATACAGGAAAGATAGAAAAATCTAGCAAAACTTCTAAGCCAGAGTCTTGTCTGTCAAATTCCACTATCACTTCTGATGTTAAACTTAGTGATATGGTAATGAAATTCATATTTTTTTTGTTTTGAAGATTAGTTATTCTAAGAAGAAGAATATTCTGCCAGATTTTCATAATTCAGGGGCTTTGGATAGGTGTTGTTCCTCAGTTTCCCTAATCAGTCATATATTCGCAAGCAGTATCTAAATCTGGCTGCCCATTCCCTTTCTGAACAAGAACCGGAGTCCAATCTGATCTCCTTTGAACATATATGCCACTGGAATATTTATAAATCAGAATTATCAGAATGAGGGCAAAACAGACACCAAATTAGTCAACAACTTTTTAAAACTACTTGTGACTATTATCCCAAATACCTGCTAGCACTCTTTACACGTTACTTAAGTCTTTGAAAATGGGAAGAAAAAGATGGAGTAGTTTGGAAGGAGCTCAACACTGAACTGAGGGCTCGTCATGAGCCGCAGTGAAAAATGCCAGCTTGGCAAACTCAGCACATCCTGTCCCTTCTCAGATATGCAGCACAAAAGCAGACGGAAGCACTGGTGAGTACTTCCTTTCTCTCTAAGTGCCGGACTGTTTTTACTATTAAACTGTACCAAGAGTGGAAACAAGAATCTTTCCTGAAGATCTGAAGAATAATTTATACACTATAAAACAAGGCTTGCCAACATTGACACTTCATCTTCTACCTTATTTTTAGTGTTTAGGTCCCAACACTGACCTCAAATGCATGAGCACTAGAAAGGCATTTCACTGCTCTACCAACTCATTACTGCCTAGCATGCTTTTCTGTCCTTTTGCTTTTTACCCCAAGCTCTAGTTTTAAAATTCTTTTCCCTGTTAAAAAACATCTTACTGACTTTTCCAACTTTTAGGTCATGTAAATTACCCTTCTCAGGATTCTGGCATATTTTCCAAAAGGTGACTAATGCTTAGTGTAGTCTTGAGGGTGAATGCATTGTTCCTATATCATTCCTTTAACACTGGTTGATCTATTTCTGTTGAGCAGGCATCTTCCTGTATTTAATCTTCTGTTTATCTTTGTAAATCATTTTCTAAAACTGATTTGCACTAGGATGCTTCATCACCGCTTCCATTACCTTTTAACTGTATTTTATGTTCTCTTCCAGCAAGACATGTAAAATAAGGGCTAGCTTTGGGTATGACTGTTATTGCTCCCCTATGACAAAACTGGACTAAGGAGAAAGCCCCTTGTAGAAACTAGACTCTAGTTCAGTTTTAAGTCTCAAACATGGGTTAAAATCTGTTACCAAAGACCATTTCAGGTAAAAATGAAACTTGGAGAGAAGACAGACATCACTGGTTATTGTACTGAGCTTATTCTTAATTGTCAGTGAGGTCCCAAAGTCTGCACATCAGATCTGCCACTTGGATATTTCGTGGACTCCATAACTGAACAGCCAGGAGGGAGTCTCTTTCAGCAGACTGACAAAGTCAAACAGCTGTAAGTGCAGGGTAGCTGGAAACCTCTCAAGTGGTTTACACTTTCAAGCTAACGCCAGAGATTTAGTTGGAGGTTTCATTCAGAATGTTTATTTCCAATTTGGTCTTTAATTCTCGTGAAACTTAATAAAATACTTATAGCCTTAAACCATTCAAGGGCTGATTAAAAAATACACAGAACTATGATATCTTAGCCATAAAAATTGAATCAGGTAAATATTTTAGCCTGCCATTAAAAGTTGTGACTTAAAATGTTTATTTTTAATGTGATTTTTCTAAAACATAACTATACAATGTTTAATATTTCTATAATATATTAAAGAAGAAAATGGAAAGTATTTCAAATTTCCTCTTACTCATGGGGATGAAAATACTTCAATGACTACTGTAAACCATATCTGTTAACAATTCCCTCAGTTTTTAAACAAAGTCAACAGATTACTCAATGGAATTAAACCTAGAAATTTTCAATCCATCAAAATTGCATATTGAACTATCTAGGCATATTGCAGAATAAAGTCCTCTCCCATACCGCCCCATCAGAAAAGTACTTAAAATAAGGCAAAATGCTATTTACTCTGATGAGAAGAAAAGTATTTTGTATGTAAGGGTTCATTTTAGTTCTTTCCAATATTTCCATATCATTTTATGAATGTTTTGGGGGCTTCCTTATTTGGAAAATATCACATTTGTGTTCCTTTGAAAGTACTTGTATCTTAAGAACATAGTATCATGATTGGGGTGGACAGGGAGTCTGGAGAAGCCATTGTCTTTGTAGATAAAAAGCATTCTGTATGATTGTTGTATAATAAATTGATTTTTACACTAAAATAAAGCATGTTGTGATTTTTCTTATTTGGTTCAAAGAAGTTGAAATGTGTGCCTGCATGATATTCCAGATGACTTATCATTCAAGGAATTTCTAAACAATAAAACAGTATTTTAGTAATGAATTTTAGACATTTAATTCTTTCAACAAGCAATGGGTTTTTAATGTAACATTATTCCCTTTATATGGTATATACCAACTTAAACTATTTTAGAAAATGGTCAGTCACAAGAAAAATTTAAGACCAACTAGATAAGCAGAGGATATAAGGGTTATAATAAACAAGTTGTTATAAAGAACATCCTGGGCAGGAGTGCTAGATTTAAGGAGAAAACAGTAAGCAGAAACAACATTATGCAACATCCTGAAACCCAGGACTGCCATTTACAGAGTACCTGGACAGGTGAGAGGTGGTCATCTCAGCTCAGGAGTAGGGTGAGTTGAGACTTGACCATGTGGATGCTGGGGAGAGAGGTTGAGGTGGGGCATTTTTGTCAATGTAGAGTTCTGAATGTAATGTTAATAATACACAGGTCCTAAAGAAAACTACAAAAGATATGCTCGAAGTCTGATTACGAAATGGCTTATATTCCTGGATAGTGACAGGTGGGACAGGATAGATTTTAAGGAAGGGCAGGAAGGAAAGAAGGAATGGGAGGGAAATCATTTTAACTATCTGAACTGGGGCTAGAGGTCTGGGTGGGCGTTGAATGTTTTAAAGGTCCTCCTTTAAACTTTGTTATTTTCCTTTATTATTTTAAACAGTGGCTGGAACCAATTCATTAAAACTTTGTGTCTAAAAGCTAAATCTTATGCTTCTATGGCGAGGCCTAATAACTTGTTGCAAATTAAAAGAACTGCTCTTACATGATAAACATTCACCTAAATAAATCTTTATTGCTTTATGTAAGGTAAAATTCAGCATGCTTTTATTATATAGGTTTTCTTCCAAAACAAATTGCATGCATGTATTTATGGAAGAGTTTCTCTCCACAGCATGCAAGGGATTAATTACTTTTAGGACACTAACTACAATCACCTAAACATTCCCTGACCTTCAATAAAACGTGACTTTCAGTATTGTAAAAAAAAAAAAGTAAAAGTTATTGATTTGTAGGTCATTTTCCATCTTAAATTGTGCTGAGGCAACACTGGAATAACACTGACAGGACAAGTAAACCTGTAATTCATACCCTCATTGAGCAACTGGTAAATGCAGCCAGTATAGATCTTATGAGCAACCCACTGGGAACCCGTTATGAAAGTGTGTGTTGCCAAATCACATTCAGCAGATTGGATGAGGCAGAGCTCTTCAAACGTCCCTTGATGTCTGCGGGCACCACGGTCTGTAATTATCTGGATGCCTTGGGATGGGCTCGTGCTCTTGTACTTGCCACAGTCACCATCACACATCTTTTTCATTCAGCCTGTTAACCTAGCTGGCCCCTGAAGGCATTTGAGTTTGTGACTCTTGAGCATGGAACAACAAAAGGAGAAATTCTACACAGTTTTGCCTGGGCCAATATCATATACTTAGAGGGAAATGAACATAGTCTTACTAGCTGTGCCCCTAGAAACAAATGATAGATATTGCAGACTTCTCTGAAAGATTGAAGCACTCCACCTGAGACAGTCCATACAGAACTAGCCTTTATTATTTTAAATCTAGACCTCTAGACTTTGATAAACTCTGGAAATAGTAATATTCAATTGAAAAGTTCATCAAATCTACCTTGTCCGGTGCTTTGTATTGTGCCAGGGATACAGAATGATCCAGATGAAATGTCTGCCTTCAGAGTTCATAGTCTGGTAACGTAGATAGACATTGTTATAAAATCGGTGCTGAAACAGCCTGCCAGGGAAATGTTCCTACAGGAGGTAATGCCTGAGCTTAGTTTTGATGGATGAATTCAAATAGACTTCAAGAAAAGTCTAGGTTAATAGCTAGCAAGTCTTTCTCAAATGACTCCTGTGTGCCAGGCATGGCAGCAGGGTGTGGAATAAAAAAGTCAAGAAAACAAAAGGTATCTGTCCTTAGGGACACTACTTATGGGGGGTGGGGCAAGAAGCAGGCCATTATCATTCTGTAAGAACGTGCTGTTTATATTAACTATTACACGTGTCAAGATTCAGAGGCTCACTTCATTTACATGAGAAACTGAATATGATGCCGAGACTCCCTGGAAAGGTCTCAGCTACTCTTAGAGATACCGTATTAGAGTTCTCCAGAGACAGAACCAATAGAAGATTCATATATATGAGGGGCGACCCAAAAAACACAGAATTATCCTTTGGAGGGCATGCCCCTGGTAGTACAGGCATCCCCCACTAGGTAAGTGTTTTAGCATTTAGCATTTGGCATCAGCATTAGCGTACCAACCAGCTAGTGTTGTTTGTGGTAAGGTTACATTCTGCTTCTGTTAATTAATTAATTTTTTTTTGGAGAGTCTTTCAGTGTATGTGCCTGTTTCGTGATGGGTGATTTATGAGTGTATCCGCCCACACCGTGCTGAGTGTTCAGCAGTTTTTGATCAAAAACAACATGACTCCTTGTGACCCAGCCTTACAAATCACCTGGTCTTATCCTGAGCAACTTTTTGTTTCTCTACATGAAAAAAGCCCTCAAAGGGAAATGTCTGCCAATGTGGAAGACACGAAACAAAAAATAGCCAAAGCACCAAAAGGTATCAAAATTGATGAGTTCAAAAACTGTTTTGAGCAGTGGAAAAGTGTCTCAGTAGGCAATTACAGAAAATGGAGAGTACTTTGAAGGTGACTAACATTTAAACATGTAAATACACAATTTCGTATAAATTCCAGGATTTGTGGGGAATGTAGGAAAGGTTTATTTTCAGCCATTGGATCACACGATTGTGGGAACTGGCAAGTGCGAAATCTATGAGGCAGGCCAGCAGGCTGGAAATGGGTAAGAGTGGATTGATGTTGCAGCCTTGAGTCTGAAATTGCAGGACATGAAACTCAGGCGGGATGTCCATGTTGTAGTTTTGAAGAATTGCTTCTTGGGGCAAACTAAGTCTTTGCTCTTAAGGCCCTCAACTGATTGGATAAGGTCTGCCCTTATTGTACAGAGTAATCTACTCCAAGTCTGCTGATTGGAATGTTAACCACATCTGTAACACACAGCACTAGACTGGTGTTTGACCAAGCAACTGGGCATCACAGCTAGCCACACTGACACACAAAATTAGCCATCCTGTGTCCCCTTTGAAAAATGACCAAGACCCCAGGGCCTGTTTCTACTTTTTGTTTCATTTTTTTCTTTCTTTGCTGCCACATGAGGGTTAACTGCCCCATTCTCAAACTCCTCCTGTCCTTTGGTCTCTGAGACCTTGCAAAAACCTGGACATTCTCCTATGTCTCCTTCTGGAGTTGTGAATTAATTATTCTACTGTTTCTGGTAAGACACAAAGACAAGAAGGCTTGGGAATCACAAAGGGAACAGTCCCTGGCCACAGATTTGTAACCCAGCCATCTCCACACCAAAGCCGAGTCTCAGAGATGAGTACAGCACCAAGTAAGCTCAGAGAAGGGACTGCCCAACTGTGGCCCGGGGTGGGCAGGGGAGAAGACTTTGTGTGAGGAGCTGGAGCCAGACCTGGAAGCACATTTAGGGACTTTCTTGGGGGAGAACTGAGTGAAGAGTGCTTCCTGCAGAAGAATACCAGTCAGGGAGAGACACAGTGACACTGTGTCATGGCACATTCTAGAAACTTCTAAGAGTAAAGAGGCTTCAGTACAGAATAAGTGAAAGATGGGGCAGAAGCCAAAGCTGAAAGCGTACAACTCTGAATGTCACACTAACAGGGAGCCATCATGATGTTCAGCAGGGAGACACGGGTAGATAGTGGTGTGGACCAATAACCATAGTGAGTCACTTGTGGCTACTGGGGAAAGGAGAAGCACTTAGGAGAAGCCAGGGACAGAGGTAGCTGTGATTTCCCTCCCACAGAGTTAGGGGGAATCTAGGCTAGATCCTATAGATTTCACTAGGAGATGCCACAAAATTTTGATGGGGAGAGTCAAATGTAAGCATCTGAGCTTAGGGACAGGAGGAGTGGGTGGTGATGCCATGGGCTCAGCAAAGGAGGGTTTGACCTGGGACAGGGCTGGGGAAGCAGAGGATGTTGAGTCAGCTGTGGACACACTCAGCCTAGGGTGTGGGATAAAACCCAGGTGGTGCTAAGGGGCAGGTGCCCATGCATTGGCCTCAGGAAGCACCTGTGCTGAGAGAAGGCAGGGATGTGAGAAAGAGGAAGCGGGGCACCTTCCAGATAATGAACCCAGCCAAGGAAGCAGCCGGGGAAAAGGAAAAAGCAGTGACCCGGAAGTCTCACAAGAAGAGCATTCAAAGTCAAATGCTGCAAGGAAGTAAAGTGAGCAAGAACTAGGGGATAGAAAAAAGTCACTAGGTTTGGTCTTTGGGAGGCAGTTAGCAAATTGCTGGAGGCTTTAGAGTGAACAGGAAGGCAAAGAAAAAAGATGCAATAAGCCACATGAAAACCCTTCCCAGGAGGTAGGGATATGAAGGAACAGGTACACCAGGTGCCAGGAGGAAGAGCTAAGGGAGGTGTGCTGAATAGTCGCAGGAGCATCTGAGCTAGGGCTGCTGAGGCAGGAGAGAAGGGAGCGGTAACAGGCAGCTGGATCTTGTTCCATCAGTGGGCCAGAGGCAAGGGATGCCCCAGGTCCCTCTGTCAACAATGGAAAAATACAATATACTGCTCAATCAACCTCTGGTCATCTATTACCTCAAGCAAATCAGTCCATTAGAGCCCTGAAACTTGGAAAGAATTGGCCTCGCTCTTGTCACAGTTCAAAGAATGAGGAAGGAGCCAGGGGGCTGGAAGGGAGGCAAAGAAGGGTGGGTGGCTCGTGCAGGTCTGGCGGGCTTCCATTTTCAAGTGCGAAAGCCAGGAGTTCACCTGCGATGTGAGGACAAAGCCAATCCTCAGAGAAATAGCTACGGCAACTGGAAGGCATAGCACAGAGGAATGCCTGAAGTGACAGAGGAAGCTGAAGCCACAGATGGCAGTGGAGTCTGCTGGGTGGGTACAGGACTGTTCCCTGCTAGAAGTGAGTCAAAAAAAGAAGGAAGCCTGGGTCCAGAGCTGGAAAGAGGCTCAGAAATGCCACAGTCTCTAGAGTTGGAGTGAGAGAGCTGACACTGTCCTTTCTTCTCAAGGGGTCCACTCCTCCGAGAGGCCTCATGGTCTAGCCTTCTCTCCACATCGCCCAGAAAGTAACATCCATTCCTGCACCCTGTCACCCTGCCCCACCCCTCCAACCAGGCCAGGGCAGTTCACACACAATCAGGCACACACTCCTCAGGCTACCTTCACATTCTCTGTATAATTGTTGGACTAATGTCCACCTCCCCATCAGACTGTCCTTGTGGGCAGGGACAACAACATCAGCACTGAATCCTTAGCACCAAGCGCAGCACATGACACCCTGTAATGCTCAATTACAATTTGCTGAATAAGACAGTGTTGGAAGGAGACTCTCTCTGGCAAGTACTAAGAGCTGTCTCCCAATATCTCAAGGTCATGGTTTTTGCAACTTACATCAACCCATCCTCAAAATTTCACACCTGCCATAATCTCTCATAGCTGGCCTCCTCTTTTTCAATCCTGTCACACCATTCTACAGTTGAGACCTCTATGGTTGCAATAGCCTCCCCCTAGTATATTGAATTCAGCCTTCATACTGCTACCAGATTAATCTTCCTAAATCACTGTGACTGTGTTCAATTTATTATTCCCTACTAAAAGACTTCAGTGGCGTCTTCTTACATATAGAAGAAAGTCCTTCGAATCAAGTGAGTAAAGGCACTTTAGTCTGGGCCCAAATTTAATTTCTGCTCACTTCCTAGTATTATGGCCTCAAACAAACTCTGCATTTTTCTGACCTCTGTTTCTGTACACATTAGTCCCTCTTCCCTAATCCTAGAAAAACCTTCCTCCCTCTTCCTTCAAGATCTATTTCAAATGGTACCTGTCCTCCAGGAAGCCATCCCTGATCACCCCAGCAAAAACGACTTCTCCTTCCTCACAACTCTGATAAGTGCTCAGCTTACACCTCATTTTTGGCACTTGTCACACACAGTCTTGATTTATAGTTAACTGGATGTATTATCATCCTCTCCTGACTATGTTCTTAATAACTAAGATCATGTCTTACCCATCCTATCTTCATCCACACCCACCAACTCAAGGTTTTATAGACAATAGTGCTCAAATACATGTTCACTAGTTACTGGAAGTCATATATATTCTTTAGATGTACTTCAGTGAAGACAGTGAATGTAATGACATGGATAGCCATAAAACTCCAGGTTACCAGAAGTTGTGAGTCCTAAACTATATAAACCTAAATGAAACAAAGTTAGTTAACTTTATTAATGTTTTTGGACTTGAGTGCTCTTATACTTTATAAAGCCTATAACAATGTACTAAAACATAGCTTGTTTAAAAATTCTAAAGAAAAGAGATGACAATAAAATTGGAGTTATAAACATTTCTTTCAGGCAAAGTACACTATAAATTAATAAACTACATAATGCAACTATATTATATAGTGAACTGTTCAGTCCACCATCTTAAACGTGTCCAATCATGAACAAAGTAATTTTTAGATGGCCTTAAATTATGTAGGCTTCATTTTTGTAAAATAAATTCAAACACTCAACTGTATATGTAACTTCATACAAATGTCCCTAGAACACTTAGTAATTACCTCATGATGAATATTTCTCCTCTGCTAAAGATGGGAGTTTTTTTAAAACACTGAAGAGATTAGAGAATATTTGCAGATGGGTTCGAGACCCGACTGGGCAACTTGGCGAGACCTCAGCTCTACAATAAATCAAAAAATTAGCCGGGTGTGGTAGCGCGCGCCTGTAGTTCCAGCTACTTGAAAGGCTGAGGCGGAAGGATCTCCAGAGCCCAGCAGGTCGAGGCTGCGGTGGCCGGGAGCATGCCACTGCACTCCAGTCTGGGCAACAGAGTGAGACTCCAACTCAAAAAAAAAAGAATATTTGCAGATCAAGCTTTTTTAATCAAAACACATCACCATTTTCAACTGAGCTATTATCATTTTTCAAATTATATTTCTCCTTCCAAAAGATACATTAAATTATAATTATACAGATGCTACTAAAGTTTTTGGTTTCCCAAAACTTGAAGATATTTTTCAAAAAAATCAATTTTACTTTTAAGATCATAAAAAAGCATCACGACTTTAAATTGTTAAACATCCTGAATTTTCTACTATCTGGCCAAATTTTAATACAGGTTAACTTTTATGAACAAATGGGTAATACAATTGCAAACTACTGACATATTATGTTCTATTCCAACTCAGCAGTTCCCAGGGATTCTGTTTGGAGTGGAGCAAATTGACTGAACACTTAGCACTGTGGCAGGGTTCCTGTGGCCTGAGCCAACAGGAATACTGATCTTTATCCTCCTCTTCAGGCAGTTCAGACTGGCAGAAAAAGGAAAGGAGAACAGTAGTTAGTAGAGGCAGAATTATCCCTACTTTGGTCCCTCAGAATTCAGTGAGCCAATGAGTGCCACTCCTCTGTGTTGTTTACCTCACTAACTCAGATATTCAGTGAAGCTGCATCTTACATGGCTGCCAGGACTCAAGTCAGTGCCTGGAGCCAAAATTATTCCCCCAAATCTCTTAAACTTGTGCCACTTTGAAGAGGCACATGACATCTCTGGACCGTCTGCTCTGACAGAAGGTTTTTTCCCCTCTGGTTTGGAGAAAAGACAGCTCTTTCTCAGAGCATCAGAAGAGGTGGCTGGCCTAGCTTTAGGGCCACATAGGACGAAAACTACATGTTGTTAATGCTCTTCCCCAGGCCTCCCCACTGCTGGCTCCATCTCAACCTTTAGATTTCCGCTCAAATGTCACTTCATTGGAGCAGTCTGCTTGACCTTTCCTCCCCCCACCCTGTGAGTCTCCTTCTTACTACAATTTTTTTCCTTCTTACCAGTTACCACTGTAATGAATCCTCATCTGTTTACTTGATGATCGCCACTCCATCCTAGAGCACATACCATGAGGTCGGGGACCTTGTGGATACTGCTCTACCCCAGCTCCTAAGACAGAACCTGGCACCTAATCGATTCATCAGTTTATTGAGTGATGAATCTATTAGGTGCCAGGTTCTGTCTTAGGAGCTGGGGTAGAACAGTTACTCATCTAACATTTCATGCGAATGAGATCATGTTATGGATGCTGCTTTGCAACAAGTTTTGACTGTTCGCTCACTTTTAAATATCTTCCCAAGTCAATGAACATAATCTCAATCCTTCCTTTTAGTGGCTACATGGAATCTCGTACGGGCCTTCCACTCTATTTAACAAAACACTAGCTGGGCATTTAGGAACTTTCCAATATATCCCTATTACTACCAAGCTTGTAATATATATCATTGTATATATCTTTGTACATGTCCAAGTCATCATTAAGATTGTTTTCTAGAAGTGGAATGACGGGGCTGAAAAATTGAAGAACAACTTTGGACACAGAAGTAGTTTAAAAAATAAACCCACATTTCATTTACTCTCAAGTTAAAATGAAACAAAACACGTCTTTAAAAAATAATTACTACACTCTTTAAAGTAAAGGAATTGCATCCTTATAAAAATGTATTTAGATATGGTCTATTTAGGAAATCTATGGCAGATATCTAAATTGAAGAAAATCTCCAAGTTTATATCCATATAAAAAGGCCCCATTTAGCTACAGGAATGAACAAAATAATATTCAAATAATCCAACTGGGTTAGAGGGTTGCTGTCCTTAAAGAGACTGTATTCAAGAACAGAATAATTGGTGTTTGGTCTGCACATTCCTTATTTATTCACTCTGAGTTTCCATGATTCTGCCAGAAAACTAATGGCATAGTTGCCCCACGAGCCCTTGGACCATTCACAGAAGTACAGGGATCACAGTAATAACTTCATAAACTCCTTTCTTTACAAATCTCTCAGAATCAGCCCCCATACTGACACAAATACTCTTGGCCTTAGTAAACACCAAAAGACAGTCATTATCCACATTCTCACATAATGCTGCTTGTACATCGTCTCTTGTGTCTGAGTCAAGCTCTTCCCCAAGGCCTTCCTCTCCAGCCCCTACTACTCAATCTGTGTGCAGCAAGTAGGTATCCTCAGCCTCTTCTGTCTCCTTGCCTCTTTAGCTAAAATATGATCGATTTGTACCTCCCCCAACACTGCTCAATTAAGGGCTTTTTTTCTTTGATATCCCATTACTTCCCAGCCAGGTAAAGGGGTAGACACTCTCCTGGCTCCTCACTGTCACACGTGAGGCATAACTTTCTCTCTCACAGAAACCTCCCTGTCAACATTTAAGATATCTATCTGCATTATACTATCAGGCTCCTTGCCCCTTTGTCCATGCCCAGGCTCTTATCAGCTTAGCAGTAATTATGACACGATCAAAAAGCATCCATCTTTATGCTCCGGATTCTTGGTTCTCCACCTTCTCACCTTCTCTAGCACTTTCTTCAATTCCACCACAGCTTTGTGCACCTAGTCTTGTGATCATCGCAGACTTCTTAATCCTCAACACCCCACTTTCTAACCACGCTTTCCTGGCCTTTCTGAGTCACTTGCTCTCCTAACTCAACTTTTAATCCACTGAATTGTCTATCTATTGACCCCATCCCTTTTAAATTAATTCATCAAAGGCACCAGCTGAAACTCCTCCTGCCCAGTCTGTCTTCTATGGTGCATCGTTCTAAGAACTCTTGAGAAAACAATCTCAGTTTTGGATTCTGACAAAACCACCCCCCTATATGAAGCCTAATCTTCACCTTCCTTATTTGAGCAGAACTTCGCTGGAAAGAAAATCACACAGGGAAGCTGATCAAGTTCACTTAAATATTAACATTATAAATTTCAAAAAGTCACTTAAAGCTGACCAGAAATTACTAGACTCAGAAATGCTAAAGAGGGAGAGCAGAAATTCTTGTAAATGATTTTAAATATCTCACCACTAAGCTCAGTGTTGCTGCAGACATTCTAGCCCCATTTTCTAAAAAATTTATCACTGATTGGTTGGGTTTTCATCATGAATGGGAGCTGAATTTCTATCAAATGTATTTTCTGAATCTACTAGGTTATGTGATTATTCTATTGATGAGGTAAAAATAGATTTTTAAATGTTAAACCATCCTTGTATTCATGACAGACTACATACAATAATTTTTGTTTTCTCCTCCTCACTACTCTCTATTTTTCTCCCTCTCTCACACACACACACCCCTAATACTGGAGGATTATGTTGGTTAAATCTTTACCATATTTGTATTTATATTAATTTGAGGTTAATCTAGAATTTTTTTCTCATGATTGTCCACATCCTGCTTGGTATCTAGATTATAGGAGCTTTATAAAATGAATTGGGGAGCTCTTTTCTCTTCTTTCTTGGAATCATTTGTATACAGATTACTTATTCCTTAAAATTTTGATAAACCTTATATTAAAAAAATCAGGATATGACTTTTTAAATAATTTTTTTTTTTTTGAGTTGGATCTCACTCTGTCACCCAGACTGAAGTGCAGTGGCACGCTCCCGGCCACTGCAGCCTTGACCTGCTGGGCTCCAGCAATCCCTCCGTCTCAGCCTTCCAAGTAGCTGGAACTACAGGTGCATGCTACCATGCCTGGCTAATTTTTTTATTTAATTTTTTATTTGAACCCATGGGCTCAGGCAATCCACTTGCCTCAGCCTCCCAAAGTGCTGGGATTACAGGC
>CAUYQG010043507.1:0-16063 GCA_963574415.1 Tarsius wallacei | reverse complement strand
AACAGACATGTATTTCTTGCAGTTCTGGAGGCTAGGAAGTCCAAGGTTAAGCGCCAGCAAATGTGGTGCCTGGCGAGATCTCACTTCCTTGCACATACACAGGCAGCCCTTCGAACAGGGTGGGAGGTGCCAGGGAGCTCTCTGGCCTCTTGTATAAGAGCTCTGGTCAGGTTCTGGAGGCTTCCACCTTCATGACCTAATCACCTGCTACCTCCTCACACCATCACCTGGGGGGACACAAACATTCAGACCACAGCAGGTAGGGAAAAACACAGGAAAGGACAGACAGAGACAAGATCAGTGCAGGAGATGAGATAAGAGATGCCAAGAGACAGAGACTACAAGACAGAAGCACAGAGACAACACAGGGAGGCCCACCCAGGAAGACAGAGTTGCAGGCTGTATCAAGAGGAGAGGGAGAGAAGGGGTGAAGAGGGTGAGGGGAGTGTGGACCAGGCCCTGCATTCCATGGGAGACACACTGGGCAGAGATGGGGAGAGAAAGGGGTCCCCAGGTGGCCAGGGGAGGGGACGGCACCTGCTCAGCCCAGCCTCATGCCCACAGCCTACAAGGAGAAGATGAAGGAGCTATCCGTGCTGTCGCTCATCTGTTCCTGCTTCTACACTCAGCCGCACCCCAACACCATCTATCAGTACGGTGGTGAGTTGCCCCGGGCTGCTGCTGGGGGAGGGGCTGTCCTGGGGGCTCAGCTGCACCTCAACACCATCTACCAGAATGGGAGTGAGTGGGCCCAGGGTTGCCGCCAGAGGAGGGGGCTCTGGGGGAGGGGCCGTCCGGGAGGTTCAGCCGCACCCCAACACCATCTACCAGTACAGGGATGAGTGCACCCCGGGATGCTGCCAGAAGAGGGGGCTCTAGGGGAGGGGCCGTCCTGGGGGCTCAGCCGTACCCCCTCTCTCAGCCCTGGCCTCCGGCCCCCATCCTCTGGCGGGGCCTCCTGAGACCCCGTCTGGTCTTGTCCTGCAGACATGGAAGTGAAGCAGCTGGACAAGCGGGCCTCTGGCCAGAGCTTCGAGGTCATCCTCAAGTCTCCATCTGATCTGTCTCCGGAGAGCCCTGTACTCTCCTCCCCGCCCAAGAAGAAGGACACCTCCCTGGAGGAGCTGCAGAAGCGGCTGGAGGCAGCTGAAGAGCGGAGGAAGGCAAGGAGGCCCCCGCCCCATCCAGGAGTCCGGACGCAGCGCTGGCCTCGCTGGCCACCAGGACAGGGCCCCCCGGGCGGAAGGGGCTCGGGTTCCCTGGGCCTCCTCCTGGGGGGTCGGAATGGGATGGGGGCAAGGTCGTGAGGCGGTGGTCAGCTGGAAGGAAACAGCGACCTCTGGCGGGGTGGTGCCCTTGGTCGTGGTCCCGAGCCCGGAGGTGGTCCCCAAGAGGAGCCCGGATGCCCGGCTCACACGCCCGCCGCCCCGCGCAGACGCAGGAGGCGCAGGTGCTGAAGCAGCTGGCGGAACGGCGCGAACACGAGCGCGAGGTGCTGCACAAGGCGCTGGAGGAGAACAACAACTTCAGCCGCCTGGCGGAGGAGAAGCTTAACTACAAGATGGAGCTCAGCAAGGAGATCCGCGAGGCACACCTGGCGGCGCTGCGTGAGCGGCTGCGCGAGAAGGTGCGCTCGGGGCGGGGCCCTGGGGGCTAGGCAGGGCGTACCCCTGGGCGGAGGAGCCCTGGGGGGGCGGGGCGCGGGCCATGGGGGGGCGGGGCGTAGCCCTGGGAGGCGAGGCGAGGCGGGCCCTGGAGGGCCTCGCCCTGGACCCGGAAAGGCGGCCCAGAATCCCGTCCTAGTGGGACACAGCCAATAGCCGCAGTACGGATAAATTCACTGGATTGGAAGAGCTCCAAGGAAGCGCACCCCCAGCATGAGCTAGGAGTGGGGGAGCTGCTTAGGTGTGAGGGCAGGCTTCCCAGGAGACCCTCCTTGGCCTGGTCAGCTCTCAGTCCACTGGCTGTCCTGCCCCAGCGACCCGCTATCCAGTTTGAAACCAGTCCTGGAGAGGCGAGGCCCGCCTTGGCAGGAGCCCCTGGCGCACACATCAAATTCCTGGAGTCATGGTTCCTCTCGGCCACATTTTCAAGGCTCCCCACCCCACTGTCCCACAGGAGCTGCACGCGGCTGAGGTGCGTAGGAACAAGGAGCAGCGGGAGGAGATGTCCGGCTAAGGGCTCTGGATGGTGCCTGGACCCCGAGGGAGACAGAGCACACTCGGGTTTTGTTTTTGTTTTGTTCCACTCTGTCTAGACACCACTTGTGTGCCCGCTCCCTCCCCCTCCCCACACCCCAGCCTCATGCTTCTCTTCTGCACTTGAGCTGTCCAGTCCTTGTGGTAAGTCTAGACCACAGGCTTTCCCTGGAGCACCGGGTCAGCAGACACAGTCCCTCCATTCCCACACCGGCCAGGTGGCGGCCGGGTTCCCTCTCGGTGACCCTGTGAGCGGATGTGGTGGTGACCCTAATAAATCCAGGGCAGTGGCGTGGACTCCTGGCTTTGCAGGTCCTTATGCTGAGCTGTGGGTTGGCACCTCATCAATGAGGGCAGGTTCTCAGGCCTCTCCCCTGGGCAAGGGGCAAAGGCCATGGCACCTGCATGTCTCTATGGGGGAGGGGCTTCACACAGGGAAGGGGATGTGGGGGGAGGGCTGGCCCTGGAGGAGGAGGGAGCTGAGGACCACTGGGCAGGTAGGGCAGAGACTTCCTGTCACTGTGGCTGCCCCTGGGGGCCTGTGTGTGCAGCAGGGCTTTTTGAACTGGTGGGTGGGTGGGTAGGGGCTGCCGCCCTCTTTAACGTGGTTGCACAGGTGTCCTCTGAGGCCACCTGGCCTGAAGTGGACACTCTAGGCCTTCCTGGGAGTCATCTCACAGGGACTGGAGGTGGGGGCATGACCTGGCCTGAGTCTGTTGGGGGTGGGACCCGGGAGCAGGCTGCTGTGGTCTAGAGGGCTGTGGGCAGCATAGCCGGCCCCCACTCAGCAGTAACAGCCCAGGCACCTGTGTGGGACAGTCCCACTGCCCCTCCCCCTAAGGGCCTTGCATCCTCAGAGCTCTTGGGTCTTGGCCCCCTCCTGCCCTCTCTGCTCTGGTTGCATGCTCTCCTGGCCACTGGACTTTCAGGCAGGCACAGCCAGGTGTGAGTGACCGTCAGTCCTTGGCGGGGAGCTCTAAGGGAGGTTCCACAGGACCAGCTGTCCACAGATTCTGATATTGGAAGGGCAGTGGGCAGGGTTTCCAAACCGCCCCCCACCCCCTGCCCCCAAAGCCTATCTTTGAAATTCGGGGGGCCAGTGGGCCAGGCAGGGTCTAGGCCTCTTCTGCCAACAAGCCCCTGGGTTGGGTCCTGATCCTCCCTCATGTTGGCCTTTGGAGATGATGCCTGCCTGGGCATGAGGGGTCCTGTCTCTGTGTCCCTGCAGCATCGCCCCTCCGTGGTCTGTGCTATCTGCCCAGTGCACAGTGTGAGGAGGACAGACACATTCTCTCATGACCCAGAGCTGGACCCAGAAGCTAAGGGCTGCAGCCCTGGGCCCTCAGCAGCCATCCTGCCAGAAATCCATAGTGGGGGTCACTGCCAGCAATATTCCTGGGCAGCCAGAGAGCGAGTAGACACTGATTCCTGGGGCAGGCTTGGGAGTGAGCAGGGACCCACCAGGACAGCCAAAGGGAGCAACACACCGGGACTGGAACCCAGTGGCCTCCAGGTGACTTTTCTGGGACTCAGAAAGGAAACCAAGGACTGGGGCTTTTCTGGCACGGCACTCACATGGAAGCCTGGCGTGACATGCACCCATCTCACCATGTAGTAAAGTGACTTGTAGTTCAAATGAACAATTAAAAAACCTGTGTGTATAAGAAATGGTTGAACTGTACCGAGTGTGTGCTGCCTCTTGGGGGGTGACTGGAGCAGGAACTGTCCGAGTGTGTTCTGCATGGGGCAGGGAGCCTGGAGCTGGCTGTCTGGGAGTGAGAGTTTGCTCAGTGTTTGACTCCAGAGTGAAGTGGTTTTGAGTCTTGTTTTTATCACTGTGATTTTGAATTGTCTAATGACATTGGTGGTTTTGAGACATGAGCATGGTAAACTTTTCTTTCTGGACCCCAGGGTGGGGCGAGCCCTGCTCTCGCTTAGGCTAATCCTTATTGCTCCCACTTCCCTTGGCCCAGGACTCTGCTGGTGATGGCGGCTGCCAGGGGCAAGAGAGCAGGGCCTGATGTCGTAGGCTGAGGTCTGAGCCTCAGGGCTGCAAGTCTTCCTGGGATGGGAGAGCCCCTGGGGTGCACCCCATAGTTCGTGGACTCCTTCCCGTCACCATTCACGGTCCCAGATCTGGACTCAGGACAGGGCCTGAGTAACAAAAAGAATAAGGGGACATCCAATCCATGGACACACTTGTTCCACAAGCAGCCACTTGGGGGCGCCCGTGAGCCTCCTGCTAGGAAGGTACCAGGTGTGCAGTGGGTGCCCAGCCTGCGGAGCCAAGTTCCACATGTGGGCCCCACGTCCAGGACCTAGAAAGGCACGAACCAGCTCCCCCTCTCCTGGGGCAATCCCCGTGGCTTTCCACTTTGCCTCCTCCAGCCCCAAGAGAGGAGGGCAAGTCAGAAGAACACTCAGCTGGGAGGACAGGGAGACCCGAGAAATGTGCAAGAGGGAAGAACGTGGAAGATGTTTGTGTAGGGTGTGAGTCTGCGTGCACACCACACACCAGCACACGTGACCAGGCTGATCGGGCCAGGGCTTAATTCTGGCGGTCAGTGAGGCATTGAGGGGTAGATGCCATTTGTGACAGTCACCACATAGTGCCTCTGCCATCAGGCAGGGGCGGGGACCCTTTACAACTGGTCACACGTTTCCTTACAGAGAAAAGTGGAGGAGTGGTTCCTGTGGGGAGGCCAGTCACAGCCCTGTCAGTTCTCTGCTGCCGTGTGTGACATGTCACCCCTTAATCTGACAACAAACATGACCTCTAAGTGTCTACAAAAAATTAACCAGGGCTGGGCAGGGTGGCTCAGCCTGTAATCCCAGCACTTTGGGAGGCCAAGGCGAGTGGATTGCCTGAGCCTGAGGGTTCGAGACCAGCCCGGGCAACTTGGTGAGACCTTGTCTCTACAATAAATAAAAAATTAGCTGGGCATGGTAGCACATGCCTGTAGTTCCAGCTATACTTGGAAGGCTGAGGCAGAAGGATCACCAGAACCCAGCAGGTCAATGCTGGGGTGGCCGTGAGCATCCCACTGCACTCCAGCCGGGTCAACAGAGTGAGACTCCAACTAAAAAAAAAAAAAAAAAAATTAGCCAGGTGTGGTGGCGCATGCCTGTAGTCCCAGCTACGCGGGAGGCCGAGGCAGAAAAATCACCTGAACCCAAGAGGTCAAGGCTGCAGTAAGCCACGATTGTAGCATTGAACTCCAGCCTGGGTGAGAGAGTGAGACCCCAACTCAAGAAAACAAAAAAATAGAGCCAACAAATGTTTTTCTAAACCAGTACTGATGAATGACCCTGATGGCTTACTGCAAGCTCTGCTGTGCCACATATGGTCTCACTCTGCCACTGACATGGTGAGGTATATTTACCCACTCCCATTCATGTGAATGTAAACCCAATCAAACATTTCCCCTGTATTAGACAGTATCTTCTAAGACCTGAAGAAATCAGACCCACAATAAAAGACTACATAAAAAAGGGCCCAATTATTTCCTGCACCTGCTGATGTATTACTCTAATCCTTCCCATGAGGAAGCTGAATGGCAGGGGCTGACGTCTTGTGTGAGACTTGAGAGCTGTCAACAACACTGTGCTCCCACCAGATCCCACACTTTCTTGGCAGCAGTCCCTGAGAAGCGAGATGTCCACCAGGTGGATTTATGCAGGGCTTTCTCAAAGTTCCAGCAGATCCAGAGAGTCAACGCTTGTCTGCCTTTACTTGGAATGGTTGCCAGTACACCTGGACCATCATCCCCAAGGCTACACTGAAAGCCCCACCTATTTTCCCAAATACTGAAATCTGACTTGGCTGACGTACATTTCTCAGGGGGATCTAGGCTCATCTAGTATGTGGGTGATCTCCTCCCTTGTTCCTCAACAATGCAGACCTCTAAGGAAACCAGCATGCATCTCTCTTTCCCCACCCCCCTACTTCTGAGTTGGAGTCTTGCTATGTCACCCAGGCTGGAGTGCAGTGGCATGTTCAAAGTCACTGCAGCCTGGACCTGCTGGGCTCAGGCAATCCTTCAACCTCAGCCTTCTAAGTAGCTGGAACTACAGGCATGCACCACCATGCCCGGCTACTTTTTTTTATTTGTTGTAGAGACGCGGTCTCGTTGTGTTGCCCTGGCTGGTCTCAAATCCCTGGATACAGGGAATCCTCTCATCTCCATCTCCCAAATTGTTGGAGTTATAGGCGTGAGCCACCATGCCTGGCCAGCATGCATCACTTAAAACAACTATCATTCAAGAGACATAAAGTTTCTAGACAGAAACTCCAATTTTGCCAGACACAGCCACAATACTTAGAATATTTGATTTCTGAGGAAGGATTGCACATAAACCTGGACAGGATCAAAGGCTATTCTAGCCTTTTCTTACCCCTCAGCAAAGAAGTAACAATGAGGAATTCTGGGATTGACTGGATACTGTGGAAATTGGATACCTATGTTTTCTTTAATAGCTCCGTCTTTATACACACTCTGGAAATTAGATCAGCCTGATCCTCTTGTTTGGACTTCAGAGGGACCAAAAGCCATACAAGTTATCAAGGAAACTCTTACAACTGCCCCTGCCTTACGGCATCCCAACTATAGCCTTTTGCTTCCATGTTCGTTCATGAAGACCAGGGAAACACCGTAATAGACTTGTTGGATATTACAGCGACCTGACACAGTCGCGAAAGAGACGCCACCATGCTGGGGAGCAATCTCTGCTACCATCACACACTGCTACCATTGCTTCTATCTGTGTTCCCCACTCCGTGGAGCCTTCTGAACTCCTGCATACCCCAAAACCCTCTGTTAACAGACTTGATTCCTAGGAATTTCTCTGGCCTCACCCAATATTACCATTTCCCACTGTAATAATCTTACCCAGCCACTCTTTCTCCTTTGCCACTGATGGGATGCCACAGGACTCCATCACTCTGAGTAGCCCACTTCTTACACCTAGACAGGACTTATATGAGATACCATTTGATTCACAATGGTTCTTATTTGAAAGATGAATCTGGACATTATCAGGCCGGTTATGTTATAGAGTTTCTAATGGAAGTTACAGAGGGTAATCTTCCAGGTGTAAGGTCAGCTCAGCAGGCAGAACTGATTGCCCTAACTCAAGTTGTCAACTGGCAAAGGATAAGATGGCCAACATTCATACTGACAGCAGATATACATTCGGAGTGGCCCGTGACTGGGATGCTTGGGAAGCATGATGTGTTTCTGACCTAGTCAGGCCAACCCATCAAAAATGGCCAACAAATCACTCTTATTCAATGTAGTACTAGATGTCCAAGCAGAGCAATCAGGCAAGAGAAAGATATAAAGGGAATCCAAATTGGAAAAGAAGAAATCAAACTATCTCTGCATGCTAATGATAAGATCTTATACCTAGAGAATCCTAAAGACTCCCCCAAAGACTCCTGGACCTGATAAATGGATTCGGTAAGTTTCAGGATACAAAAGCAGCACACACGAATCAGTAGCACTGCTAGACACCAAGAACAACCAGGCTGAGGATCCAATCAGGAAAAAGCTCAAGTACCTAGGAATACAGTTAACCAAGATCTCTACAAGGAAAATTATAAAACATTGATGAAGTAAATTGTAGTGGACACAGACAAATGGAAAAACATCTTATGCTCATGGATTGGAAGAATCAACATTGTTAAAATGGCCACATTACTCAAAGTGATCTACAGATTCAACACAATCCCTAACAAACTACCAACATCATTTTTCACAGAATTAGAAAAAAAAATTATAAAATTTATATGGAAAAACAACAAAAGAGCCAGAATAGCCAAAGCAATCCTAAGCAAAATGAACAACACATTACTGACTTCAAGTTATACTACAAGGCTACAGTAACCAAAACAGCATGGTACTGGTACAAGAGCAGACGCATGGACCAATGGAACAAAATAGAGACTCCAGAAATAAATCCAAATACCTTCAGCCAACTGATCTTTGACAAAGCAGACAAAAACATATGCTGGGGAAAGGACATCCTATTCAACAAATGGTGTTGGGAAAATTGGATAGCCACATGCAGAAAAATGAAACTTGATCTCTATCTCTCCCCATATACAAAAATTAACTCAAGCCGGGCTCAATGGCTCAACCTGTAATCCCACGCCTTGGGAGGCTGAGGTGAGTGGATTGCCTGAGCCCGCGGGTTCAAGACCCGCCTGGGAAACTTGGCGAGACCTCATCTCTACAATAAATCAAAAAATTAGCCGGGCATGGTATCACACACCTGTAGTTCCAGCTACTTGGAAGGCTGAGGCGGAGGGATGGCCAGAGCCCAGCAGGTCAAGGTTGCGGTGGCCGGGAGCAGCTACTGCACTCCAGTCTGGGCGACGGAGTGAGACTCCAACTCAAAAAAAAAAAAAAAAAAATTAAGATGGATTAAAGACTTAAATGTCAGATCTGAATCCATAAAAATCCCAGAAGAAAACCTAGAAAAACTCTTCTGGACATTGGCCTAGGCAATGAATTTATGGCTAAAACCCCAAAAGCAAATGCAACAAAAACAAAAATAAACAAGTGGGACTTAATTCAACTAAAAAGCTTCTGCACGGGAGAAGAAATAATCAACAGAGCAAATAGGTAATCTACTGAATGGGAGAAGGATTCACAAACTATAATGGGGACAAAGGATTATTATCCAGAATCTACAAAGAACTCAAACAAATCAGCAAGAAAAAAGCAAATAGCCCCATTAAAAAGTGGGTAAATGACATGAATACACATCTCTCAGAAGAAGATATACAAATGGCCAATGAATGTATGAAAAATTGTGCAATATCACTAATCATCAGGGAAATGTAAATTAAAACCACAATAAGATACCACCTCACACCAGTCAGAATGGCCACCATTAGAAAATCAAAAAACAGTAGATGTTGGCATGGATGCAATGAAAAGAGAATGCTTATGCACTGTTGGTGGGAGTACAAATTAGTACAACTTTCATGGAAATCGGTATGGAGATTTCTCAAATAACTAAAAGTGGACCTACCATTCGATCCAGCAATCCCACTACTTGGTATCTACCCAAAGGACAGATATCAAGGTCATTATCAAAAAAGTCACCTGCACTTGTATGTTTATTGCAGCACGATTCATAATTGCAAAGATGTGGAATCAACCTAAATGCCAATCAACAGATCAGTGGCTAATAAAAATGTGACACGCGCGTGCGCGCGCGCACACACACACACACACACACACACACACACACCATGGAATACTATTCAGCCATAAAAAAGAATGAAGTGGCAACCCCCTCAGGTCCCCTCCCACTGTGGGAGCTTTTCTGTCCTTTTAATAAATCCTGCTTTCAAAAAAAAAAAAAAAAAAAAGAATGAAGTAACATCTTTTGCAGCAACTTGGATGGAATTGGAGAACGTCATCTTAAGTGAACTAATTTAGGAGCAGAAAACCAAATAGTGCATGTTCTCACTTATAAGTGGAAGCTAAACTAAGAGTCCGCAAAGGCAGAGAGAATGGCATAATGGACATTGGAGACTCAGAAGGTGGGGGAAGAGGTGGAGGATGAAAAATCACCTATCTGGTATGATGTGCACCAGTGGGGGTGGAGGGTACACTCAAAGACTTCACCGAAATGCAATGCAACCACGTAACCAAAAACTATTTGTAACCCCCTGAAGCTATTGGAATAACTTTTTTTTTTTTGAGTTGGAGTCTCACTCTGTCGCCCAGACTGGAGTGCAGTGGCCGCTCCCGGCCACCACAGCCTCTACCTGCTGGGCTCCAGAGATCCTTCCGCCTCAGCCTTCCAAGTAGCTGGAACTACAGGCGCGTGCTACCACGCCCGGCTAATTTTTTTATTTATTGTAGAGATAAGGTCTCGCCAAGTTGCCCAGGCGGGTCTCGAACCCGCAGGCTCAGGCAATCCACTCACCTCAGCCTCCCAAGGCGCGGGATAACAGGCTGAGCCACCGAGCCTGGCTTCATTCTTTTTTTAAACGTTATTCCAAGCCGGGCTCGGTGGCTCAGCCTGTAATCCCTCGCTTGGGGAGCCTGAGTTGAGTGGATTGCCTGAGCCCGCGGGTTCGAGACCCGCATAGGCAACTTGGCGAGACCTCATCTCTACAATAAATCAAAAATTAGCCGGGCATGGTAGCGCGCACCAGTAGTTCCAGATACATGGAAGGCTGAGGCGGAAGGATCGCTGGAGCCCAGCAGGTCGAGGCTGCGGTGGCTGGGAGCGGCCACTGCACTCTAGTCTGGGCAAGAGTGAGACTCCAACTCAAAAAGCAAAACAAAACAAAACAAAAAAAAGAATGAGGTAGATTTACATGTATTGATACGGAGAGGTCTCCAAAACATATTGTTTAATAAATAACCTAACACACACATACACACACACACACACATACACACACACACACACACATGCCAATAAATCACTGACCTCTTGGAAGCAATCTGGAAACTCAAATCTCCGGCTGTCATCTAAGTTCCTGGTATTGACAACCAGATTCTCCAGAGAGTCAAGGCAACCATTTTGCCAACAATGCAGCCCTGAAGGTTACATCAGACAAAGAATGTCTTAGAATGACCTTAAAGACTTATGACACATTCACAACTTCTTAAAAGAAGCACAAATAGGCACTCCCCGGGAGGAAACGGATCTCTGGAGAGATACAGCAGATTTTCTCCAAAGCAGGTTTGCGGTGTGGCCCTGCTGATAGATCAGTTCTCCCATGCGGCTTCAGTGTCCCTCTCTGCAGCGTGTTCAAGAGCTGACTCACGGAGAGCAACACTATTGTAAACAGCCCCTCTTGCTGCTCAGAAGGTTTATTTTCGCTGTGCTGTTTGTGACTCACAGGAACATTTCCCTTCACCTCAGGGGTCCTTTGGGATATGGCAATTAGATTTTACTCAGCCAACTCCATCTCAGGGTTGTAGGGGTTTTGGGATGCAAATTCATGTGTTCTCTTGCTAGGTGCAGCAGTCCCACGCTATAGGTCACAGCTCAAGCAGTGAGTAACTTGCTATTAGAAAAGGTAATTCCTCCATGGGGAGTTTGGTCAGGGCTCCAGAGTGACCAACACACTTTCCCTGTCAAGTAATTGGGTCATTTCCAACATTTGGCCTATATCCCAGTACTTCCGTTGTGCCTGTCACCCCCAATCCTCTGCTCGGGGGAACCAAGCACTGATGGTCTAACAAAGCTCAACTGGCAAACTTAACAGAAGTTTTTAATTTTCCTTGTTCAAGGGCTCTCCACTGGTTCTGCTCTACCTGTGATCGACCCTATTTGGAAAACGGCTGTCTTCCTTTGAAATAACACTAGGGGCCATTGCTTTGCTAAGCCATGGTTTGGCCATGTGGCTCCTTGAGCCACGGTCACCCTGTTTCCTAACCTTGGTCCCCTTCTCTACCTCTTCTCTCTCTCTCTCTCTAATATACTTTAAAAATAAACTATATTTTCCAATCTAAAAAAAAATAATAATAGCACTAGGAAGGCCTATGTGACCAGATAAAGGAGCTTCAAATAAAAGATTCTCTTCAATCCCATTGGAAGGGGATGTATCGGATATTGTTTCTTTCTTCTTTTAGAGACGGGTCGTGCTATGTTGCCCAGGTTGATCTCAAACTCCTGGCCTCAAGTGATCCGCCCACTTTAATCTCCCAAAGTGCTGGGATGACAGGTGTGAGCCACTGCACTCAGCCCGGGTATTGTCAGCCAATCCTTGTGTGGCTACACTCAAGGGCATGGACTCATTTAGGAAGGCAACCCCACCATCAAGGACGTCTTCACCACCAGAGATTCCCAGAATTGGTTCTCCAGACCAGGATGAGATGTGGACAAGTATTTATTTGGTTACCTTCAGGAATTGGAACACTTTTTAAATCTGTATTTCAAATTGTTTTATTAATAATCGCCTTTATTTGCATCATATTTTTGATTCTTAAATTGATTATGCTTTGTATTTCTAGATGTCTAAAGTCAACAACAAAGAGGCTGGGTGCGGTGGCTTATGCTTGTAATCTCAGCACTTTGGGAGACTGAGGTGGGAGGATTGCTTGAGCCTGGGAGTGCAAGACCAGACTGGGCAACATAGCAAGACCTTGTCTCTACAAAAAAAAAAAAATAAGAAAATTAGCCAGGCATGGTGGCATGTTCCTGTAGTTCCAGTTACTCAGGAGGCTGAGGTGGAAGGATTGCCTAGGTCCAGGAGGCTGTGGTGAGCCGTGATTGTGCACAGCAGCCTGGGTGACAGAGTGAGACCCTGACTCAGAAAAAAAAAAATGGGCTTTTAACTTTTTGAGTTAATTTTAGTCTTATGGAAAATGGTATGGCATTTCCATGCATCCTCTTCCCAGCCTCCCCGAGTGCTGCTGTCTGACATAACCGCAGAACAATCACTGGAACCAGGAAACTGTTATTGTACACCATTATCAGCTGAACTGAAGGCCTTGGTGACTGACACGTTTCCACCAGTATCTCCAGGGCCTCAGGGCCTCACACTGTACTTGGCTGTCACGTCTCCTTCAATCTGTGACAGTCCCTCAGCCTTTGTCTTTTGTAACCTTTTACTTTTGAAAATTGTCGATTTTTTTTGCCAAATGTTCCTCAGTTTGGGTTTGTCTGATGTTTTCTCATGACTGGCAGGAACGTTCTTGGCAAGAGCAGCAGAGCAGGGATGGCATCCTTCTCGGTGGATTATCCCTCAGCTCCCAATGTCAACTGTCCTATGGCTGGTGACTTGGTTTCTCTTCCTTAAAGCTACTCTTTCCCTCTGTAGCTAATATTGTGGGAGGCAAAATAGCTGTCCCCCAGATGTCCATGACCCAACCCACAGGACCTGGGACTGTTGGGTTCCCCGGGAAAGAGGAATTGAGGCTGCAGGTGGGATAATGTTGTCAGCCAGCTGACTCTAAAACGGGGAAGCTGCCCAGTGTCGCCATGAGGGTCCTTATGTGTAGACGGACAAGCAGAAGGGTTGGCGTCAGGGCCAGCAGGGTGAGGAGGATGCAGCCCACCCTGGCTGGCTTTGAAGTGGGGTCGGGCCATGGGCCGAGGGACACAGGCACCCCTGGAAGCTAGAAAGGTGGGACGAATCCTCCCTGGAGCTCCAGAAGGAATTGGTCCTGCGGATACTTTGGCCTTAGCCCAATGAGGCTGAGCTGGACTCCTGACCTATAAAGCAGTTAGAGAACATATTTGTTTCTAAGCTACTAACTGAGGCGATTTGCCATGGCAGTAGAAAACTGATGTGTCTTACAGGGGATATTTTGAGACCATGCAAATATTGTTTCACCTTAAACTTTTGCCCACTAATTTTAGCACCTATCAGTAGATTTTGTCTGTAACAAATAATGGTGACTTTCTGTTTCCTTTCACACTTACTAAGTGGAATTCCACTGTAAGGAAGAGCTGTTCTGTCTCCCCCACTTGTCCAGTTATTTATACCACATGGACTCCCAAAGACTGATTTTCTTCTGTGGGTTCTAACCCAGGGCTGCAACGTCCTGGGGCTGCACTGGCTATCTAGGCTCTGGCCAGTGTGGTGTCGGGCTGGTTCCTCTGTTCTGCCAAGGCTTCGTGTATTTTCTAGGTGCTCACTAAACACTAGCTGTCTTAGATCAAGCTGCTATAACAAATATACCCTAAACTAGGCACCTTACAAAAAACAGGCATTTTTAAAAAAATTTGTGTCACCCAGGCCACTACAGCCTCTACCTGCTGGGCTCAGGTGATCCTTTCGCCTCAGCCTCCCAAGTAGCTGGAATGTGCCACTACACTTGGCTAAGTTTCAGATTTACTGTAGAGATGAGGCATGTGCCACTACACTTGGCTAAGTTTCAGATTTACTATAGAGTCGAGGTCTTGCCACATTGCCAAGGCTGGCTCAAACTTCTGGGCTCAGGCAATCCTCTTGCCTCGGCCTCCCAAAGTGCTGGGATTACAGGCATGAGCCACCATGCCTGGTCATAAAAATAGGCATTTATTGTTCACAGTTCTGGTGGTTGGAAGTCCAAGATCAAGGTTCGGTGTCTG
The DNA here is from genome assembly GCA_963574415.1 of Tarsius wallacei. NCBI lineage: Eukaryota > Metazoa > Chordata > Mammalia > Primates > Tarsiidae > Tarsius > Tarsius wallacei. Next base: position 1,811 of record CAUYQG010043507.1, on the reverse strand, counting down.
GTGAGAGCCACTTTCTGGTTCACAGATGGCACCTTCTCCTGTGACCTCATGTGGGGGAAGGGGCTGGGGGTCTAACAAGGCACTGATCCCTTCAGGAGGGTTCCACCCTGATGACTTCATCATCTCCCAAAGGTCCTGCCTCCTACTGCTGCCATCCTGGTTAGGATTTCAATATGAGAATTTTCAGGAGATACCGACATTCAGACAATAGCACCGGTTGATGAAAGGAATTCACCTGGAGAACTTTTCATGTCCTCTCTGCAGCAAGGCCTGGCCCTCAGGGGTTCCTCACCCATCTCAGGCAAACTCAGGATTGACTTCAGGCTTCGTAGTAAATGGAAGCTGGGCTGGGTGTGGTGGTGTGTGCCTATGACCCAAGCATTTTGAGAGGCCAAAGCAGGAGGATCACTTGAGGCTAGGAGTTGGAGACAAGCCTAGGCAACATAGGGAGACCTCATCTCTACACAAAATTTAAAAGCTAGCTAGGTGCAGAGATGCCTGCCTGTAGTCCCAGTTACTCAGAAGGCTGAGATGGGAAGATCTCTTGATCACACCACTGCACTCCAGTCAGGGTGACATAGATCTCTGACTTAAAACAAACAAAACCCCAAAACTCTTAGTAGCCTGGAACATTTGAACGTTTGGTTTTCATGATCTGGAACTTACACCTTATAGGTCCTGTCTACCCGTGGACACACAGGAAGTCATGGTTTGTATAGTCACGTCATGGTGGCTTGGCTTCTTCCTTTTCAGGCCTGTGGTCTCTGGCTCCGGGCCTCCCTGGAAACTGGGGTCCTGCAGCAGCAGGAGGAACAGGGGACAGAGACCCAGCATGTCACCCCAGGGGACAGTGGTGGTGGCAGTGCTGCCCACAGGTATGACGTGGCTTCTGTCCCTAGAGTTCCTCCAGTGCTCCCCTCTGATATTACTGGCACTTATTTCCAAGATGTGAGGATAAGCAAAGCCAAATAAACGAGACACACAAACTGACACACCCTCTTGCATTTATCAGGTAATATATTAAAACAGCAGCACTGACAAAGGTTCAATTTTTTGTTTTGATTTATTATAGAGATGAGGTCTCACCATGTGGCCCAGGCTGGTCTCAAACCCGTAGACTCAGGCAATCCTCTCACCTCAGCCTCCCAAAGTGCTGGGATTACGGGTTTGAGCCATCGTGCCCAGCCTAACAGTTTAATTTTTAAGCTTTCCCCCCAGCTTGAGTACATTCCGTTACTGAAACTCAAAAACGGTATCATCCCAGTTGCGTCCACCTGAGCCGCTTGCAGAGGCCTAGCTGCGCAAGCATGAGTGGGTCACAGCCCCTACTAGACAAGCCCTTGCATCCTACTTTCTGACCTAAGCCACCCCGATGCCTGCCAAGGTCCTGCACCTTTTACCTGACTCCCGGACTCTCTGACAGTTGCTGACCGCTAGGACAACGCTACCCACATTTTCTTTTTCTTTTTTTTTTTTTTTTTGTGGTTGGACTCTCATTCTGTTGCCCAGGCTGGAGTGCAGTGGCATGCTCACGGCCACCGCAGCCTCAACTTGCTGGGCTTAGGTGATCCTTTCGCCTCAGCCTTCCAAGCAGCTGCAACTACAGATGCATGACACCACACCTGGCTAATTTTTGTGATTTATTGTAGTGACGAGGTCTCACCAAGTTGCCCAGGCTGGTCTCGAACCCCTGGGCTCAGGCAATCCTCTCACCTTGGCCTCCCAAAGTGCTGGGATTACAGGCTGAACCACCGTGACTGGTCACAACTGATACTTAAATCATATGTATGCATTTTTTATTTTTATTTTGA
>CAUYQG010043506.1:0-10488 GCA_963574415.1 Tarsius wallacei | reverse complement strand
CCTCAGCCATCCGAGTAGCCGGAACTACAGGCGTGCACTACCACACCTAGGTAATTTTTAATTTTATTGTAGAGATGAGGTTTCACCAAGTTGCCCAGGCGGGTCTCGAACCCACGGGCTCAGGCAATCCACTCACCTCAGCCTCCCAAAGCGCGGGGTTACAGGCTGAGCCACCGAGCCCGGCCGAATTTCACTTCTTGAATTTCGTTATACTTATTTAGTGGTCCTCTAGTGTCTTTCAATTGTCTTTAGTTTGTTTTCTTCCTTTTCTACTTTTGTCACCATTTCTGATCTCCGGTTTGCTCTGTAGTGTATTTTTGCACATCGGGTGCCTTTCTTTACGCAGCATTTCGATATGTTCCAAGGCTGACATAGGCAACAATTTCCAGAGGTTCAAGTTCTTAAAGCAAGAGTCAAAATATTATGAAGAGCCTGGCTCAGTGGCTCAGCCTGTAATCCCGCGCCTTGGGAGGCTGAGGTGAGTGGATTGCCTGAGCCCGCGGGTTCGAGACCCGCCTGGGCAACTTGGCGAGACCTAATCTCTACAATAAATCGAAAATCAGCCGGGCGTGGTAGCGCGCGCCTGTAGTTCCAGCTACTTGGAAGGCTGAGGCGGAAGGATCGCCGGAGCCCAGCAGGTAGAGGCTGCGGTGGCCGGGAGCAGCCACTGCACTCCAGTCTGGGCGACGGAGTGAGACTCCAACTCAAAAAAAAAAAAAATATTATGAAGATGGGGGGTGTTCACTAGGACAATACAATGAGTGAAAATAATCACCTGGTTTAGGGATTGGCTGCTTTAAGATATTGTTAAGGATATATTCATTCTCGATCTTTAGAAACAATTCACAAGTCTTTGTCTGGACTTGAGTACCAGGCATTGCATGATTCTGTGGTGAATCTACAAAGTTAAAGAGACTTGTCCAACAAATGGCTGACAGAATGTTCTGGAAGATGTGCTCTACGTCTTTCTGCAACTCAGGCTTGATCTACCCTGGCACTGAGTTCACCATTGTATGAACCACATCACTTCAGGAAGAAACAAAGAACAGGAAACCACCATCAAAGGACATCAAAAACATGATGCCTTTTACTGCCTGGTCTCATTTCACACATCTCTTTCACCTGCTGTTTCCTTGCAGAGGCCCTACTTCCACCGGTCCTGACCCCTTTGCTCACACCTTCACTCTCCTGGTCATCATAAGGGCGCTGGAGCCCAGAGAACACAGTTAAGGGTTTCTGGCAACCAATGGGGCCTCATGTTTTACATCATGAAGGAAGAAACAACCAACCTGAGGCTTGTTAGCTATAAACATAGGCCCATTTTCACTGCTATAAAACTCCTTGAAATCCTCTTCCACCTTCTAGCCCAGTAAAGCTAAGGATGGATATGAATTTATCTAGGCCTTTTATGTCCCACTGGGCATTTGACTAGTGGATGTGCAGAGTGTCTATTCTGGGCTCAAAAACACGAGGATCCCAGACTCAAAAAGAGCAGAAATGATCATATCTACAGCTCTTTCTCCATCTCTGTGTGGGTACAACTGGACCTGGGCCTGCTTCTTTCCTCTAGGCCCCCTGCCACTCTGACTCCCTTGCTCAGCCCAGACAACTGCCCTCACCCCGACACTGGTTCCTGTCTTAGGCATAGACACAGCTACACCCTGAAACACTGCTCCATTCTGTAGCTCAGCTACCACAACATTTATATTTCATTTATTTCCATTGCTGGTTTGGAAGCCATCTTTCCCTGACAAGTCAGCCCACCTTTATATCCAAGGGTTCTTGGTAATATGAAGGGAATCCCTAATTCCCAACACTGATCACCACCAGCTGTCCTCTTTTCCCCACAATCCACTTGGTACCCAAATTAGCCAATGAGACATCTTGGGCAATTTTAAGCCATAATTACCTCAGGTTTCCCTCTATTTCAAGCTTAAGATGTGTAACAGTTTAGAAAGAAGACACATTTTGCTGAGGACTTTGTGTAACCAGTCTTACTACTTTATATCCCATCTGGATAAATGTAATTTTCAAATGCTTCATCAAGAATTTCTGTAATTGGAAACACACACACTCCCCAGCTAGCGGTATTCAACTAAGAATTTAATGCTGGCTCATTTTTCTTTAAAAGAATGTCAAATCAAGGAACAATTCTCCATCGCAAAGTGGGATTTGATGTCAGGTGAAGACAAATGAGGATTACAGAGCTACTTATTTGGCATAACTGCCTAGAAACAAACGGAAAAGGATTCTGCAATATTAAATAGGCACAAAACATTCTTTTCAGAAAACCAAGAATCTAAGTCACAAAACCCCAAAGAAATTATTCTTCTAAACTTTCACTTGGAGCAATTTATCTCTTTTCCTTGCTGGTGTATTTGTGAGATGTCTCTCAGAAAGAAACAACTCAATACCCAAGCCATCAAGCCTCTGTAAAGGGAGGAAGTCGATTTGAAGTAACTGTGAGCTGGGGAAACAGCAAGACTTGAAAATGGATTTTTCACGTAGGTTTTGTGAACTAACCAAAGCCTTCAGAGCAAACATGGTCATTTCAATTTTTTTTTCCACTAGAGGTTATCTACAAAGACCACAGGAAATGTTTAAGCAAATTTAAAGGCTATTTCTCAAGACTTATTAGGATAAGTACAGTAATTTTGAGACGTGGTTTCTAACAACTGAAGGCCTAGCCGCCTCTCATCCTAAACACCCTACTCCACCCTGTTATGTGAATTGGCTGGCAAGTAATACTCATGCTTCATAACAAATGTAGGAATGACACCAATTTTAAAAAATGTTCAGGCTGGGTGTGGCGGCTCATGTCTGCAATTCCAATGCTTTAGGAGGCTGAGTTGGGCTACTTGAGGCCAGGAATTCAAGACCAGTCTGAGAAACACAGTGAGATTCCACCTCTACAAAAAGATAACTAAAAAATTAGCCTGACATGGTGCATTCCTGTAGTCCCAGCTACTAGGGAGGCTGAGGTAGGAGGATCACTTGAGCCTGGGAGATGGAGGCTGCAGTGAGCTATGATTGCACCAATGCACTCCAGCCTGGGTGACAGAGCGAGACCTTGTCTCTAAACAAAATAAAACAAAAAAAAACCTTTAAAGTGTGTTCACTCTTATATTGCTCTCATTGAGAACTAACTAATTGAAAGAAATGTACTACTTGGATTCCTACAGGGACAGACAGATGGGTGGACATGTGATAAGCAAACGTCAATGGTGGATTAGAGGTATGAGAACATCAATGTTTTTCATAGATCTTTCTCAATTTTATTGCATGTTTGAAATTTTTAATAATAAAATGTTAGGGAAAAAATCGACTGCTTATTTTGAAAACGTCTAGAAATCTAAGATGTGATCAGTGGACTAAAGACTGCACATCTACACCCTGTAGCCTGAAACAGTGATCTAAGCTCTAACAGCCAAATCAAATTGCTAATTTACCAAACGAGACAGTACAGGAGATGGAAGTTCCTCTACTGATAATCCTCTAGATGTCTGATTGCTTCATGTTTATTTACATCCAGCATTTATTTCAATTCTTAGACTCTTAGCAAAAATTTTTACTGGAATGCAGCAGTAATTTCTAGACTCTGGCTGTTTAAGAATAAATTACATTCACATCTCTCAGAAAGGCCTGGCTGATTTACTTCCCACGAATGCCCTGGCCTATGATCTCCTCTGTGTCAACTCTATCAGGTCCATTCTTCATGAGCTTTTCAGGACTCTCTCTAATCTGATGATAATTCCCTCAAGGGCGAGAACAGAGTCTTGGTCAATTTTATTTCTCCAATACTCTGCGCCATGGCTGGCACCTCGTGGGCTGTCAGCAAGTGCTGCATTGCTCTGTATGTGGATTAATGCTGTGCCTATACTCATGTGTGGAGACGCAGGCTCAGGCCTTCTCATCAAATGGCGATGTCAACTGCCCAGTCCTGGGAATTACACGTCGGCTTAGAGCGGAGGGTCCCCACCCTGGCACTACCCACGGAGTTTCTGATTAACTATGCTGGGGTGTGGCCTGGGCCTCAGAGCGATAAACTCTCCTTAGGTGATAGAAATGTGCAGGCAGCACTGAGAACTCCTAGACTAGGACTTTACAGGTACCAGGCAGTTTCATTTTCACTCACCTTCTTTCATTTGATTCTCAGAACATTCTACCAGGTCTTCAGGGTTGTCTAAGTCGGTGGTTCTCAACTGGGGGCAATTTTGCCAGACGGTTGGCAATGTCTGGTGGCATTTTGGTTATCACACCTGGGGATGGGGGTGCTACTGGCATCTAGTGGGTAGAAGCCAGGGAAGCTGCTAAACATCCTACAATACACAGGATAGAATCTGGCCCTCAATATCAATAGTGCTGACATTGAGATACCCCGGTCTATGGTAACCGATTTGCTAAGGCTTTCTTAGCCAAAGTAGTTTTCTTGTTGCTATTTCTCCACACACTATGCCCATGCCCCAAATAAGACAGACACTGCACAACAGTTTATTCCAGAGTTCATCTGGGTCAACTGTTGATGTTACAGGTTGGATTGGCTCCAGCGAATGAGGAACTAACGTTCAATGTGTTGCCTTTGTGCCAGGCACGTTATGTATAGGTCCATATGTTCTTCCCAGCAATCTTGAGAGACAGAGAGTCTCAATTCGTAAACTAAACTCATTACACAAGGTCACACATTTGATTAAGGGTTTGAGCCCTAAACAACAAGCCCAAGACAAGAAGTTGCCTCAGATCCCTAATAGGTTGCTTTAATGTAAAATTAATCACCCCTCATGTTTCTCAAACCTCCTTGTTGGAGAAACTCAAGCCTAATTCATTCTTCATCTTCCCTGTTCTTGCAGAATGTGATTGATGTGTAATAGAAGCCTAATCATTAACAAGACATACTGGCCCCTACCCTTGTAATCCCACCCTCCTCTACCCCACCAAGGATCCATAAAATACCTTTTAAAAAAGTGTTGGCCAGGCGCGGTGTCTCACACTTGTAATCCCAGCACTTTGGGAGGCCAAGGTGGGAGGATTGCAGCCTAGACAACATAGCAAGACCCTGTCTCTACAAAAAATAAAAATAAAAATAAATTAGCTAGGCATGGTGGCGTGTGCGCCTGTAGTCCCAGCCATTCAGGAGGCTGAGGTGGACGGATTGCCTGAGCTCCGGAGGTTGAGACAGCAGTGAGCTGTGATCATGCCACTGCACTCCAGCCTGGGTGACAGAGTAAGACCCCAAATCAAAAAAATAAAAATAGTCACTTTTGCATTGTTTTTGCATTATCGTAGCCACAGCTTATCTTTGTTGTCATGGATAATTGAGGCAACTGTGTGGGAATAGCAAGTTCTGAGTAATCTAATGATAGATCTATTAATATACTATTAAATGTCATAGTTAAAATAGAAGGCACGGTACTTACGCAGAGTATTGTCAGAACTAGCACTATTCCTGGCATAAGGTTTATACTTAATTAATGTTTGCTGGATGAACCAATGAAGTGATTAGCTGAATCAGAATAGGAAGCAACAAATTAAAGGGATTTATAAAATGGAGGTCCTAGAATGTTTTTTGTTTGAGATAGATGCATTCTCTAATGGTAACCAAAAGAGCTAATGCTGACTTCCATTTTATTATTAAAGCACAAATAGAGCACATCAATATTTATTTTCTCTGCCTTATTTTGATATCTAATAGTGTCATCAAATATCATATTTGTTAGGTTAAAATATTCTAGTGAGACCTCCAAATATTAGGTCAGACCCACTAAGAGGTGATGCGTGATCCAGTGCCATGCAAAGAATTGCACAGAAGTTAGGCTGGAAAATATAGTTTATTTAGAAAGTAAATTAGAGAGAGAGAGAGAAGAGACTCGCCTCCCCAAGGTAGTAGAGGGGGCTGAAACTAGGAAACATGGCCTAGCCATACCTCAGTGAGCACGTGGCCTGGCCAGTGCTTGGCAAGGCAATGGCAAATGGCTGCTTCAGGTTGAATCCTTTTAAACATTCCTTTTGATGGGGAGTAGGTAGTTAAGGTGATTGGGTAGTGTTCTGCTCCACGTCATCACCGAGGGCAGGTAAGCACAGGTACTGATGTCAGGTGATGGAGAACAGGCAGATGGGTGGGTTAGTCACATGACTGCTGCCATGTTGATGGGGTCTGTCATGATGGTTTCTCGAAGGGCTAACTGGTTTACAAATCAAGCTGGGCAGGGGGTTGTAAAGCAATTATCAATAGCTACCTCTGAGAAACTGGTTCTGTCCTTGGCTAGTGATTAGAGGGTAAGTTGAAGTGAACTGCTAGAAAAACATGACAGATCTAGGCAATGGTAAAATGGCTGCTAGTTGACTCTATCTTATGTCCTTTCAAAATTATTTGGATGAATTTAATTCTCATATTCACATCAACATTTCTAATCTTGTTGGTAGACATTGCATGTTTCTTTAAAAGAAGGATTAACAGCTTAAAATAGGAAATATTTTACATGATTAGAGTTTTTAGAATAATTTTTGTGCTTTTGTCAGCATCTGACAAATATCTCCAGGACCAACTTCTCTGTTAGGCGCAGAGCTGAGGGCCCACAAAATTATATCAATTTATTTTAAAAATAAGAAGGAAACAAGTTACTGCAATTCAGCATGGATTACATTCATCTTTATACTAACAGAGTCATCAAATATAATTTTTAATGTATGTCTATGTATTAATTTTTGGTAGAGGAAGAGCCCCACTGAGAGAGAGGTATCTATATCCCAGGAAAGTCAGCCAGTGGCCCATTTACCTCTCTACATGCCACTCTTCTACTGTTTTTTATTAGCTTTTGATTTTGATTTTTTAGAGAGCTTTGTGTGATCATCTAAATGACTATCTGGGTTCGTCTGTGGAGGAAGACTGGTAGCTGAGGACATTTTACAATCAATCCATGACAAGGGACTGACTCAAAGAATGGGGAAGGGGAGATGCAATTGGTAAAGTGGCAATACACTGAATTGCAGGTCAAAGGTGAGGGGTTAAAGATAACTCTGAGATTTCCTGCTCAGGAATGTGGACAGATGAAGGTGCAGTCATCCAAGAGATCTCAAGGAAATATCACAAGACCAGAGATGGCCGCTGGGTCTCATGGAGAATGGGACTAGAAAGGGCTAAAGCTGACCCTGGCAGAGTTGGAGGAAAAGGAGCCAGCACTACACACTGTGCCACAGCAGGCAGAGGAAGAAGGACATGCTGGAAAGTTGCATTCAGGAACCAGAAGAGGATAAACTTTTTAGAGCTGTAGGGAGTTTAGTAGATTCAAAGACCTCGGAGGGATCAAGGAGGTTGAAGCTTGGATAGCCGTCTCCAGCTTTGACCATCAGGAGGTTGCCTGAGTTCTTTGCCTGGTACTTTCTGAAGTGTGGCATAGGGAAAAGCCAGATTGCAGTGGATAGAAGATAAGGAGGTAATTCCTCTCTCCAGGGCCAAGACATTTTAGAAAGTAAGTTGAAGAACAGGAATCAGTGGCCAGGGAAAGGGAGAGAACAAGCTGGTGTGTTTTTTTTGTTTTTTGTTTTTTTTCTCTATTTCTTAAAATTATACTTTGACAGTCAGAGAGAATGAAACATAATTATCTAGACCAGGGATCAGCAAACTATGGTTCCTGGGCCAAATCCGGATTGTTGCCTATGTTGGTAAATAAAGTTTTATTGAAACACAGCCACACCCATTATCTTATGTATTGTCTATGGCAGCTTTGGCACTCAAATAAATGGCAGTTGAGTAGTTGCAACAGAGACTGTCTGTCCAGCAAAGACAAAAATATTCACTATTAGGCCTTTTTTTAAAGGGCATGACAATTTACTTATATTATTTTATTTTTTGAGTCATGGTCTCACTCTGTCACCCAGGCTGGAGTTCAGTGGTATGATCATGGCTCACTGCAGCTTCGATCTTCTGGGCTCAGGCAATCCTTCTGTCTCAGCCTCCCAAGGAGTTGGCACATACTACCACACCTGGCTAATTAAAAAAAATTTTTTTTGTAGGAACAGGCTTTGCTATGTTACCCAGGCTGGTCTCAATCTCCTAGGCTCAAATGATCCTATTGCCTCTGCCTTCCAAAGTACTGGATTACAGGCATGAGCTACTGTGCCTGGCAGCGTGATAGCTTATTGTTTTTTATTTGCACCACACTGATCATGATGAGCAACATTTATATGATAGTAGATTTTCTCTTGAGTATTAACATTGCAGTATTTTTGTATACAGAAATGTGCTAATAGGACCAAGAACATTAGAGAATAAAGATCTTAGATGAAAATGAACAAACAATAATAATTCTGGTACCCTCCTCCATAGACTTAATTTAAACTCCTCATGAATCAGTGACATTATACTGTAATGTAGTTAAGAAGAATGAAAGCTTTCTTAGGAGTAGACAGCATGAACTTATACGTCCTAGGGCTTTCCTCTTTAGTTTTTATAATTTAAGCTAAGACCACCCTGGATAAAGTACGATCATACAAGACACCTCAGATAATTTCCATGCTCCTGCTACACAAGTTTAGTGATTTTGCTTTAAAAAAAAATCAAACCACCATCAAAATAAAGAGACAAATAAAAGTGACTTTCAAATCATTTGAAAAGCATAGTGCTTATTTGTCCAATACAGATCCAAAGTTGAATGAAATGCTATAGCTGTAACTTCTAAACTTCTACTATCTGGCTCTTTAAAGAAAGTTTGTCAACCTCTGTTCTAGGTCAAATCCCTTGATATAAAGATGAAGAAACAGACATCCATTCCATTTTTATCCTTCCTTGTTGTGATAAAGCAAAAGTGCCTATTGGAATTACTAATTATCTAGTATATTCATCATCATCCACCAAGTTTAAGTACTACGTATACTATTTTAACTCAAAGTGAGTCACCACCTTCTGCTCTCACCAAGGTGAATTTTCCTCCCCTTTCTAGCTACAAACCAAAATTAAAGCTAAATGTACCTCCATTTCTTGAACAGGCAGCTTCATAGCTGTTTCTGACAACCTGGAGATTTAAGTGAGAAGTAAATACTTTTGTTTCTGCTTCCATCCTATTTTTGTGTAAATCAAAGTTAATAGCACATGGTCTGGTTGGCAGTTCACGAGAAAGGGTGAGGTTGCCAGAGAATCAAAATCACACAGTTTCCTGTTTTTGAAGATGTATTTCAACAATATCACTGAGGGTTTCAAAGACAAAAATGGCTGTTTGCCAGGGCCAGACCAGCTCCAAGTGCCTTTGTTTGCTTTATTGTTTGATGCTGAGAGGTCAAAGCACCCTCTCCATTGTGTTGTCTCTGCTCCCTGCCCCTGTTATTTTTTTGTTATGCTATTAAGATTCCTGCTGAAAATTAAATTAAGCTTCCTAATTCCCTCTTTGTTGATCCTAGCAACTAATTATAGAGAAATCAGAAAAGATTTGCAACACCAGGGTGTTTTTTAAGGTTGTAATTGGCTACATACAAAGTTGGCAGAACAATAGTTTTAGAAAATGAAAGAGATTTGTACTGATTTTTTAGCCAAAATTTATATATTTTGGCATCAAAATTCCTCCTATTCACTTCATTTGAACATGAAAAGGTGCCTCTTACTGGTGCTTTAATCTGCTTTCTGCACTCTTATCCTTCCCTGTTCATTCCCACACATCTTCTACACTTTTAATTTAATTTTTTAAATTTTATTTGTAAAGATAGGGTCTTGCTATGCTACCTAGGCTGGTCTTGAACTCCTGACTTCAAGGGATCCTTTCTCCTCAGCCTCCCGAAGTGTTGGAGTTACAGGTGTGAGCCACCATGCCTAGCTTGCCTCCTCCCTATGATTTAAAATAAGTGATTACTAGTCAATTAAACTCTCGGTGTTTAATATTGAATCACCAGTTTATTCTGTTCAGAATCCAAGTGAGTCAGAATTCGTGCATGCACTTGAACTTTGAATTCATATTAGTTCATCAACACAAAAAGAACTGAGACACAGAGATAATCTTTGGCTGTTAGTATTAACCATGGCAATTACCAAGATAAACCTAAAACATCATAAAAATCAAGATGTTATAGCTTAGCCCCATTAAATCAGAATCAATGTATATCCAATTAAGATTGCTCTAAGTCAATATAATCAATTTATCACACTAATGATGAGTAATACTCATCTTGAAGTTTTCTAAATCGTCTATTGACTCAAATCGATGTTTTCCACCTGAAACAATCACAGCATTTTTAATTTTTTACTTACAATTCTAAAAACTATACAGACTCAGGATGAAGAAATGACAGTTCATTCCTTCTCAGTTTCTGTTTTTTTTTTTTTTTTTTTTGAGTTGGAGTTCCACTCTGTCGTCCAGACTGGAATGCAGTGGCCGCTCCCGGCCACCGCAGCCTCGACCTGCTGGGCTCCGGCGATCCTTCTGCCTCAGCCTTCCAAGTAGCCGGAATTACAGGCATGCGCTACCATGCCCAGCTGATTTTTTAATTTATTGTGGAGATGAGGTC
>CAUYQG010043504.1:0-15239 GCA_963574415.1 Tarsius wallacei | reverse complement strand
TCTTAGTAGTGTTTTGATTTACATTCCCCTAATGATTAAATAGGTTGAGAATTTTTTATACATCTATTGTAGGCCATTTTTTATGTACTCTTTGAAGAATTGTCTATTCAAGTCCTTTGCACATTCAAAATTTTTTTTCTTTCTCTTTTTTTAACATATATATATATATTTTGAGTTGGATTCTCACTCTGTCGCCCAGACTGGAGTGCAGTGGCTGCTTCCGGCCACCGCAGCCTCGACCCGCTGGGCTCCGGCGATCCTTCCGCCTCCTCCTTCCAAGGAGCTAGAACTACAGGCGCACGCTACCACACTCGGCTAGTTTTTTTGATTTATTGTAGAGATGAGGTCTCACCAAGTTGCCCAGGTGGGTCTCGATTGCTCAGGCAATCCACTCACCTCGGCCTCCCAAGGCGCGGGATTACAGGCTGAGCCACCGAGCCCGGGTTAAACATATTTTTTCTTTTAAAATTGTGGGGTACAGTTAAGGGTTAGGTATACAAATATGCATCGTTCAGGCACCCTTGTTAGTCGGAGTCTTACTCTGTCACCCAGGCTGGAGTGCAGTGGCACACTCACCATCACTGCAGCCTTGACCTGCTGGGTTCAGGTGATCCTTCTGTTTCAGCCTTCCAAGTAGCTGTAACCAAAGGCACACACCACCACGTCCAGCTAATTTGTTGATTTATTGTAGAGATGGAGGTCTCACCAAGTTGCCCAGACTAGTCTTGAACCCGTGGTCTCAGGCATCCTCTCGCCTCAGCTTCCCAAAATGCTGGAATTATAGGCATGAGTCACTACGCCTGGCTTGTCCATTTTTTAATAGGGTATTTTTTGGTTGCTTTTGTTATGGGGGGAGTCTCCTATATATTTTGGATAGTGACCCTTTATCAGATATGACTTGCAAATGTTTTTTTCCCATTCTGCAGGCTGCCTTTTCATTTTGTTGAATGTTTCCTCTTTGGTGCAGAAGTTTTTTTAGCTGCTAGTGTGCCATTTCCTGCTTCATAATACTACTTACTTTCTAATATAATATATAATTCATTCTATGTATTGGGCTTATATCCACTATTATGTGAATTCCATGAGAGCATTTTTTGTTTGGTTTGCTTTGGGTTTTTTTTTTTTTTTTTTTGAGTCAGGGTCTCACTCTTGCCCAGGTTGGAGTGCAGTGGTGGCATGATCATGACAATCTCGGCTCACCGCAGGCTTGACCGCCTCGGCTCAGGGTATGCTTCTGTGGCAGATTGGGGCAGATAACAGTTACAAGTATACCTTTTAAAGATCAATCTGCAAGCTCCAAAAACCTCCTAGACAGCTTTTGCTTGAGAAAACCAAATAGCCAAACACGGCTTTCCTGGAAATGCAAGATAGTAACCAATTCACAACTTTAACCCAAATTTTCTCTTTATGAAGTTATCAGTTTACAACCCCTGCTTGTTATGCCTATCCTGGAGACCATTTGTTCTTTAAAAATCTGGTTTTGCTAAGTACAACCTTGTAAGTTCCAAAGAAAATGTATAGTCACACAACCCGACCCCCTCCCTTACCTGAACTAGGGTATAAGACCCTTCTCCTCCCTGCCCGGGGTGCTCAGCCTGGGAGCATTAACCCCCTGAGTCATGCCGGTGCTAATAAAACTGCTACTTCCTAAGATAGCCGCGGTGTCACAGCCTCTCTGTCTTCCCACAACCCTTCCACTGCAGCATCTCAAGTAGCTGGAACTATGGGCACATACCTGGCTCATTTTTTAAATTTTTGTGGAAAAGAGGTCTCAAACTCCTGGGCTCAAGCAATTCACCAACCTCAGCCTCCCAAAGTGCTGGGATTACAGGTGTGTGCCACCAAGTCTGATCAAAAGAACTGGTATTTTTATTCAAGACACATCCTCAGTACCAAGATCTATGCTTGGGGAAGAAGAGCACCCACTAAATACTAATTAGAAATTTGTAACTATACATAAACTCATAAATTCACACACAAACACACATACACGGTGGTTTATTTATCCAGATATTTCCTATGCTTTAAATTTGAAACATTTTATGAATATTACTGGTGACTATATTAGTTTTTTTAATAAAAATTTTTGCTGGAAATCTTAAAATTATTCATTTGGCTTGCATACTTCAATTTGTTGCTTTTCTGGAGCTAAGAAAGTCCTGAGATAGAAGAAAATTAACTTTGATTCAGATTGTCAAGTAGCCCTCTCTTGAGTGCAGTAGTCTCTGCTTTTAAAACTTATTTTACTATTCTGTAAATGTCATGTTCAATTTTGCAACAGGTGTAACTTTATAACTTTATTATAAATAGCTTATGATCTTGATTATTCTACTGTAGTTCCTTGGTGTCGGTGAAGGGTTGGTTACAGAAATCCTTGGACTTCCACTGATGCTCAATTTCCTTATTAAAAATGGTGCCAGTATTTGCATATAACTTACACACACCATTCTATGCACTTTACATCATCTTTAGATTACTTTTAATACTGAATACAGTACAAATGTTATGTAAATAGATTTTATGTTGTGTTTTTTATTTAGATATGTCTTTATTGTCGTACTGTTAATTTTATTAATATTCTCATTGCGGTCAATTAAATCCATGGATGTGGAAACTAATAGTACAAAAAGTCAACTGCAGTGCTAATTGATTAATATTAATTATGAATTACAAGTTCATCCATAGTTTAGTTAAACATGTTGACATTTGCTGAACAACAGCAAATACCTCTGTGCTTGAGAGCCATTCACCATGTCCACTAGCATTAATTATCAGTAGAAACAGACATACTTTCTTAGACACCAGTGAACACATTTAAACTATGCCTTAAATTCACATCTTCTGCACTTCCACCTGTTTGAGTTTCAGTACTTCCAAACTCTTCAAGGTTTTAATATCCTAATAAGTCCCTCATGGAGGCCATAGGAAAGTGGAGGGATGAGGTCAATGAATGTGGTTGGGGGTTTCCATCATACAATCACACAATCACCTTGCTGCCCAAATTTCTACTGCTCCTCTACTCTAGATCTGCTGTTCTGGCATCTTCAATTACTGTTTCTATGCTGTTGTGGGTGTGTGTTGTGTGTGTGTGAGTGTGTGTGAGTGTTAGTGTGCCCATCTTACAAACGACTTGACAGTCGACTGACTTCCATCTATCCACAGGCTGTTACCTGTGCTATTGACAACCTTCTCTGAGCTGCTGAAATATGCTGCTCTTTTTCCTCACAACCTCGGCAACCAGAAGAAAATTATTACCTATCTCTGTTTTCAAGGAAGTCTCCACAGCAGGCATTAGGTCCCGAGGGACTCAGCTCCCTTTTACCCAGAGCACACAGACATTTCCTAGAGGTGTCAGTTAATGGAGAATGAAAAGTCAGAGAAAAAGGACATCTGTTGGGTAAGTTGAGTCAGAGACACTTAGATACTGTTTCATCACAAAGCTATTACGGCCCTCTGAGATTTATGTTGCACTACACAATCAGATGTCAGATGTCTCCATTTGAGGTAAATTTCTTCTGATAAATTGCCTCTCTTTTCTATCTTGCCTCCCATCAAACGTATGCCTGTGTACTGGAATCCCAATTGTAGGCCCAGATCAATTCCTTTTCTGCAAAATTGGTGGGTTCCTATATCAAGGAGGGATGAGAATTTTGTTCGGTGATTTTCAAGATTCCAAAGAGGTTAAGAATTTCATCAAATATGTTATAACAGAAAGTTATTCTCACCCAACTATATAGAGGGTTCAATCCACAAATGCAAAATTAGGCACACTGCCTTAATGCACAAGAGACCCTGACAAAGTTTAAATCAATGAAACAAATATTTATTGATCACATATGATGAGCCAGGCACTTTCTCAGGCAGTATTGGTAGTGTAGTAAATAAAGACAAAGTTCCTGCCCTTAAGTAATTTACATTGAATAAGTCATATCTCTAGCCAACCCAAAATTATCTTTCAGAAAATGTCTGATTAGTTGACTTTATATGTGATGGGATTGATCAGAATATTAATCGTTGACACTGATTTTTAAGGAAGGAAAATTCAGGGAAATATTTAGTGTCAGAAAGAAATGTGAGTGAGTTTTAGGCAGAGGGAATATCATATGTTTATTCCTAGAAAAAAAGAAAGAAAAAAAATAAAGAAAGCATATCTTCAATTCTTAATGTTATTACACAGAATTAAGGCAAATCAGTATTAATAAGCTTTACAGTTACCTAAATGAATGCATTTTTCTGAATTTTTATTTCATTCCCACCACTGAATCTCTTTACAAAAGTCACAAAAATTTCTGATTACTTCTTTTTTTTTTTTGAGTTGGAGTCCCACTCTGTCGCCCAGACTGGAGTGCAGAGGCCGCTCCCGGCCACCGCAGCCTCGACCTGCTGGGCTCCGGCAATCCCTCCACCTCAGCCTTCCAAGTAGCTGGAACTACAGGCGCGCGCTACCATGCCCGGCTAGTTTTTTGATTTATTGTAGAGATGAGGTCTCGCCAACTTGCCCAGGCGGGTCTCGAACCTGCGGGCTCAGGCAATCCACTCACCTCAGCCTCCCAAGGCGTGGGATTACAGGCTGAGCCACCGAGCCCGGCTTCTGATTATTTCATAACAAAAAATAGTAGTAACTAACCATTAATCTCAGACTCCAAACTTAAATATGCAATTACAGTCAATTTGCATCAAATTTTCACACTCAGTTTAGGATTTTCACCATCAAGTCAACGAACTCAACAACCCTGAATACCAGTTGTTGTGAGGGAAGCTTCCTTCCTAGTTTGTTCATGAATCTTCTGCCTGGTTCACACTAGTCCTCTGCTGTGACATTCATTTTTTCCTTCTGGGTTTCAGTCAGTTAAGGCTGAAAGGAAACGAGGGATTGTATTGTTTCATTTTGTTTTTTGGGGGGCTCTTCCAGTCAAGCAACACTTTACTTTCTGCCTCTTTAAGAAACAATTAGGGGAAGTTGTGTAAGGAAGCACAAACACAAATTTGAGTCTAAATAAGTGAACTTGGCCAAGTTACTTAACCACTCTCTTTTTCAATGTTCTGATCTGGAGAATGATGATAATAATATAAATTATTTCATGATATGCTCATCGGAATTACCACTTCAAGTAGTACTGGCACACAGGATGCATGTGTTCTCTCTATGCAGTATACGATTTTAAAGAGATTCTTTAGTAAATGCAAAAACGTATACACATATTACCTTCACAACTATTACATTCATGAGTGAATATTACATTTTTCCTGGAAGAGGAAATTGAAGTCCAAGGGTATTAAATTCTATGACTGGCATCATACCAAGTATGTCAATGTCAGTCAAGTTTGAACCTAAATCTGCTGAGACATCAGGGCATAAGTCTGCCATTTCAGTTATTGTTATTGTTGAGTATAGTCCTTCAACAATAACTTGCAAGAACCTCGCTAATCTCCCATTTATCTTCCTGGAAATATATTTTGTTCTCAAATATCTAAAACATTTTTAAATAGCACGATAAAAGCAGCAATCATCCCCTAGTAATCCAAAACCCCCTAGAAATAAGAAAATAACATTCTATTTTATAAAAAGTCGATTTTATTTTGATGAATGACTCAAATTTTTAATATAGATTCTAGGTGGTTTATTTTTCTTAGCTTTTTGTTTCCCCCTCCCCTTTCTTAGCTTTTATAAGAGGAGTGATAACCACCTTCTCACAATGGGGAAGGGAAATTTTCCTTATTATTGTTCATTCTCTAATCTGTAAGTATAATTGAGACTTGCTGTTCATGCATGGTAATATATGAAGAAACTTATTATTTTTTAACTTTGTCTGTAAATATCATCTCTTTCTTGTTTTCTCTCACTTACACACACATCCATACACATGCATTTTCACACACACACACTTATATATTATATATTATACATTATATATTATATACACACGTGTGTGTGTGCATGCATGTGCACGTGGGCGAAAATAATAAATGAAAAGTGAAAACCTCAGAAACCTTAAAAAGGAGAAAATATTAATATTTTTTGCAACATACTAATTTTGTATCACATTTTTCAGGTCTTTACTGTGATCATCCTGTAACTTATTCATACACAAAACTTATAAATACAAAAATGAATCTTTACAGACAGCATGTTCTTAAAGAAAGGTTATACTTGAACCTGGTCTACAATCCTGACACAAATTATTCATTAGATTTTGTATTGTTTCACCTCTTTGGATTCTTTTTTGTGCTTTAATTTGTAAAGTGAATATAATGACTCATATATTTTCGTGAGAATTCAGTTAGCATGTTTAAAGTTATAGAAAAAGGATGGATGCGTGATGTTTGTTTCAGCTACTCTTTCTAATTTTCTAAAGTTCAACATGTTGACATTCTTTATTTGGCTTCTATATGTACAAACTCACTCTCATCATTTCTTTTTGTTTCTTTTTACCTGTAGTCTTTGAGAATTTTTGTTGTGATTTCCCTGAATTATTTTTACTTCTTTCTAACTTTATCATAGATATCAATTTTAATGTAAGTGTAATCGTTCCTTCTTTTTTCCCCATGGTTCATTTTTTATCTCAGTATATTGCCATTTGTCTAATCTA
This sequence comes from Tarsius wallacei, assembly GCA_963574415.1. Lineage (NCBI taxonomy): Eukaryota > Metazoa > Chordata > Mammalia > Primates > Tarsiidae > Tarsius > Tarsius wallacei. The sequence continues at coordinate 8,649 of CAUYQG010043504.1, read as the reverse complement.
GCTTTTGCTTATTTTCAACTTCTTTTCTCTTGTTTCTTTCTTATGTTTAAGTATTTCATACGGGTCTACCTTTCCTTCTGACGCCGCAAGACAATATATACTCATATCCATGATGAATGTCTTTGACCCGTAGAGAAATTTTCCGATCAAACGTTTGCTAACAAACAACTAGCATAGGTTTTTGCTTGGGCTATTGCATGTTCACACAGGAGCTGGGAAAATAAAGAAACAGAGTAAACAAAACAAAATAAACAGAAGTTATTTTCTTCTCCTATTTAGAACGAGGGTTAGAACTAGGGGACCAGTTCTTACACACCTTGTTGTGTCTAGAACTTATGGAGAGATTTCACCTATCTTGTATGATTTCAGATCTGTTCTTGTTCCTCTATCTCCCAAATATATGTATTTTTTATTTTTAAAATAGGATCAAATAAAATTTACAATATCTAACATGTCAGCTACCAAAACCTTTTTTTTTCTTTCCTACCTTCGAAGCTTTGTTTGTAAAGATTTCACCAAATCCTCCTTCCATCAATTTGTAATAAGGATCTCTTCAAATGACCCAAGAATGATCTGTCTACAGAGGAAGGCAGTATCTTTGCTGTGACGAGATAACGGCTAAAATTTTTGATTGACTGAAATCCTGATGTCTGACGCAGTCAGCTTCCAAGAATCTTTCAATTTTCCTAAGATGCACAAGTGTTTGTTTTGTTTCATATAGCATGATAAGCCTAAACCACTAAACAATGTTTAATAATACAATAGGCTTTGTATTATGTGACCATTCCCTCCTGTATAAGCAGTAGATGTATCATTAGTTTTATTGTTAGAACTTATAGGATGATATTTTTATTTATTTTTATTCATAGAGATTTCAATAGGAAACAGAATAGTTCTACGAGAGACACGATGCTATGTTAGTTTATCTATTGGGAGTATTGCAGAATTATATAGTCACTGAGTCAGATGATATACTTAAGCAATTTGAATAAGTGATATTTTTGGCAATGTAAATGATTTCCCCACCTAAAATGAATTATGTACACATGTCAATAATAAATGAAGGTGGTAAAAAAAGTTTCACGAAAATCATCATTTGTTTGGTTTAACTTTTAACTTCCTGGAATATTGAAAATCCTTGGTCTTTAAGATGTGTTCACTTTTTCATTTTGTAAGCATTCAAAATAAGTTTTGAAATGTAGAATTATCTTACTTTCTTGTGAATTACAATAATTCTTCAGAAAAAAATGAAAAATCTCTCAGAGTCTAGAAAGATTTCAATTCTAGAATATTATAAAAGGATTAAAAATAATAAAATGTTTGACTTTTAGTGAAATGTGTTGTTGTTGTTGTTGTTGTTATTTAACCTCATCTTTAAGATCACAGCTACTATATTAAGGTAGAAAACTCCTCAAGGACAAAAGAGTCTGCTTCAATAGATGCTCAAAAGCCATTTTTTAATATTCTGTATACATCCTAAGATACCATTTAGAACCCAATAAAAGCATTTTCTTTAATAAAAACAATGCACTAGGGATTGAGACTGTCCTTTTTGGGGAAGATAACTCTGAATCATCAAATAACTTGCCTTTCACTAGAAAGTAGTCATGGGATGTATTCACAAATGAGTACATTATTTGCAGTGTATAAAAAACAAACCTGATATTCCCTGAAAATCATGAAATTGCCTTAAAAGCTTTTTCAGAAACATTTCCTTGTTTACTTACTAAAAGACATGTGATACGAAGAACTATGTTTGAGAAGTGAACTACAAATACATTAAAAATATATATATCTTCATAACCTCCTAACTTTTCCCTTGAGGACTATAACACTCCCAAATATTTTGGAAATTTTATACAAAAAATTTTCAGCTATACTACAATGTTAAACTACAATCTAGCAGCCACAGTACTTCCAGAATAAACTTTTCTTTTTATTCCTCAGGAGACAAGCATTATGGTTGTAAAATTACATCTTATGTAATATAGACTTTATTTCAGGGCACAGCTCTACATGGTGGTTTTAAGAAAATCATCTGTTCTGCCATATGGATACCAGCTTTCTCCTGATATGAACTGTAAAGAATTGGTAGGCTATGCTCCATCACCCTTGTTCTATCAAAATTTCTAATTAAGAAAAGTTTGCTAGCCTAGGCAACATACTGAGACCCTGTCTTTACAAAAGATTTTTCAAATGAGCTGGGCTTGGGGGAGCGTGAGGCTGAGGCGGAAGGATTGCTTGAGCCCAGGAGTTTGAGGCTGTGGTGACAACAGAGTGAGAAATCAACTAAAAAAAGGAGAGGGAAAAGCAAAAGGCTGCTAATGATCAGAAACATCATAAAATCTTAAATCTAGTCATGATATTTCAATGCTTATAGCTCTTCCCCAAGTCATCACAAAAACCTATCACACAATTCTGTCCACGATAAACAAATTGTGAGAAGAGATTAAGGGCATATGGTCCTCTGATTTATTTCTCTACTGTTACCGGCTTCTTTCCTGGATAAAATGAGTCTGATGAGACAAGAATTACAAACATTTACACACGCACTCACACATATGGGGCACAGGGTTTTAAAAAAATCAAGAGCTGATGTTCTTGACTGCGCAATCACTAGAATGGCCTACATAATTAGACTAACGTAGCCCAGTGGACACTCATTGTCCTGAAAGAAGGTTATAAGGCAAACTTGTGGTTGTGATTGTGGTCGTTAGAGGCAGTAGTATTCATATTTATTTGGTTTTTATTCCCTGATTTGTCCAAGTCCTCCTGACTACTTTCAGATTCAGAGCAGTAAAAGAATAAAAACTTTTGCATGAAAGAGACAAGTCCACAAAAGAGACATTCATTAGGAGGTGAGAAGTTTTTACATCTCAGTCAATAGCAGCTCAGAGAAGTATCTCCCAGTACACAGGAGGGCTTAATTCTATCAAAGGGTATGGCGGGTTGCCCTTATGCCCAGCAATGCAGGGCTTTGAGGAATAGTTGTGAACGTGTTGAAAATGTATCTATGAAATACTTTAGGGACAGATGTGGTGACTCACACCTATAATCCCAGCACTTTGATGGGTTGAGACAAGAGGACTACTTGAGCCCAAAAGATAACATAGCGAGACCTCGTCTCTACAAAAAAATCAGCTGGGGGGAGGTACAGGAGTTGGTGCATGCGGGTGTCCCAGCTACTCAGGAGGCTGAGGCAGAAGGATGAGCCCAGGAGGTAGAGGCCGCTGTGAGCTGTGATGGTGCCACTGCACTCCAGCCTTAGCAACAGGGACTTAGATCAAAAAATAATAAATAAATAAATACACAAAGCTTTAGACTCCAAGAGAAAGCCCTCACACCCTGAAATGACAAAACTTAAACCTGAAAAAGAAGTGGCATCAGTGTAGAGGGTGGAAAATTCATTGGAGTAGAGAAACAAAGCTTCAACAGCCACCGTAAGAAACTAAAAGTCCAGTACATCCAGGAGGGAGTGAACCAGGTGATCTGTTTCAGAAACACCACTGGAAGTGGTGGAAGGGTTGGGGAATTTTTAACAAAAACCCCACAAATACCCTGTGCTTACTGAGCTTTGAGACAAAGGGGATTCGTTTTCTCTGCCTCCTATTCTTGAGGACAGAAGGGTTTGGGCAAATAGGGAGAAGGAGCCTCCAAGAGAAGCATATTGTGTTTCATGCAAAAAAGAATGATGGGTCTCTGCCCTTTTGTTGCTTGAAAAATAAAAGTCGATGCTCTGTGGACATGCCCAAGTATGTGGAACCAGTTTATCAGTCTATGGAGTCTCTCTCTCTCTCTTTCTCTCTTTCTCCACCCCATCCCTCCCCCCCCTTTCTTTCCCCTCAGGCTTTCTCTCTGTTGCCCAGGCTTGAGTGCAGTGGCATGATTATAGCTCACCACCACCACAACCTCCAGGGCTCAGGCAATCCAGAGTAGCTGCTGCCAACATGCCCAGCTAATGTTTTTGCTTTTTTTATAGAGACCAGGTCTTGCTATGTTGACTGGGGTAGTCTCAAATTCCTGGACTCAAGGGATCTTCCCACCTTGGCCTGCCAAAGTGCTGAGATTACAGGCATGAGCCACTGTGCCCAGTCAAGAATGCCTTCTTTAGTGTTTTACAGAGCTGCCATTTAAAACACTATTACATTTTGTTTGACTTGCGAGATGATAGCTAGATGACATAGATAGATAGATAGATAGATAGATAGATAGATAGATAGATAGATAGATAGATAGATAGATGATAGAAGATAGACGAGTAAGAATATCTATTTAAATCTATATATCTGTATATAGACATAGTGTAGAAAAAGAACTTCTCTAATTATATAGAGCCTAACTCTACCTATCTCTCAAGATATAATCCAAATGTGAACTTCGCCATGAAACTGTCAGCTAGAAGTAAGTTCTTCCTCATTTGAACTCCAATAAAGTATTATATAGAATTTTCATGTGGCTTCATAAGCTGTTACCAGACTGCATCAGCCACAATACATTTTTAAAACAAGCAAGACCTTCCTTTAAATAAGCAATATCTGGAAGTTGGGCAATGGTTTGGACAGAAATGAAACTCTAATTCTGGTTGTCATTAACAAATCATATTATCTAAGTATGAGTGAAATAAGCAAAGGTTAAGCAACCATAATTACTGGCGTAGGAGGTATCAAGTTCTATAATCAAGGATCTGGAAGAGACAAATTGGAGAGGATATTGTGAAGCCATTGTTCATAATATTTCTGTTCCAGTATGAAAAAGAGTGAGCTAAAACTAGGTTAGCTTTAAGATAAACTTGTCTCAAGTGTGTTGAATGGTGAAGAGACATATTATTATCCCTCATGGGCATACAGGACCAGGATTTTCATATGCCTGAGATGCAAGGGAGGAGTCCCAAAGAGATAAGCTACAGTGAGTCAGTCTGTCAAGATAATAACTTTTTGGCAATTAAGTTGTGTAACATTTTCACACTCTTGAGAAAGTTTCCATTGAAAGTTTCCTTCTAAATAATTCTTGCTAATGGAAAATTCTTTAAAGCTAAATTTTAATAGTTTAAGACCTAATGTTGCAGGAAAACAAAACAGAGGGATAGTGACCCCCATAGCTGGTAAGCAGATAGCTGCGTTTATTTCTGGAATCCTGGCATTTGGCCCAGCAGACTCCAGTTGAAAAAGTTGTGCTCTGATTCCAGTCCGGTCTCAGCTTTTATATGTTTTACATTGGCTTTGGGGGAAAGGGCTTTTCATGGTGGAAGGGTTTGTACTTTTTGTAACAATAGCATAAGCTTGTGGTTTTGGCTGCAGGCACTGAGCATGGCGTTTGCATAAACAAACTGGAACATTTTCATTGTGATATATGTTTTGAAGCGTTTTCTAAAAGCCCCCTACTACACTAAAATCAAGAGAATTCAGGTGGCAAGATAATTCTCCATTTAGAATTTATTGAGAGGTAAGAAGTTATCACTGTTTGTCTTTTCTTACATATTATGTTGAAGTCCCTTAAAATTATGAATTATTTCTGACTAAACTCCCTCTATATTTTCCTCAAGGTATTTAAAACTATGCATTTCACAAACAATAAACTCAAAATATATTTTAAATTAGTGACTAAAAAACAATGTTTTATGACATAAACCTCTTTCAAAGATGCTCTAAGATGTTCTAAACCAAGTCACAGAGAATGAAACAGTTCATACTATTATTCCTAGTAATGTCTTATTTGACCAAACACAAATGTAATTTTTTAAAGTTTTATTTCAGAAACCACTATCTTACAACTAGTGAATATAAAATAGACATAAAAATATATGTATATAGATGCTAATAACCCTTCCATTATAAAACGCTTACATTAATTGTTAATTTAACATATGATGATACAATTCCTTCAGATCATTTTATTAGTTTTTATAAAGTTATTTCCTGCTTTATTATTAAAAATATCATTCATAAGCTATAGAAAAACATGGTGATAATCTCTTCTTTTTGTAAAAAAGTCATATTCTGTTCTGCATAACTTGATTTTTTAAAGATAAATTCTCCAGTCTTTACCAAAAAAAAGCAGAATATATTCAACTTATAATGAGGGTTTTATTCAAAAGCCCTCATCTGAGTCAATTATTTATAACTCAGGAAGATTAAAATTACAGAAATTATGATAGCTACTGATATTAAGTTTCAAAATCTTATGAAGATACAATAAATACCAATAGTGTAAGCTCAACTATGCCTGCCTGAACAAATTTATAACATTATCTTCATGGGCATGAACATATGAGGAATTTGATGATCCTATTGTAGATGTTAGGAATATATCTTCTCACCTCATTCCTATCCCAGGTGGTCGTATTTCTGGCAGCGACAATAGGTAGATTCATCTTTTGTGTTAAGTACTTCTGGTGGCCAGTGATTTATTAACTCTCTTATTTTGACAGCAAAAGTGGCTTTCTGTGTTTATATACACACCTGCAAGATAAATCTTTGTGTCAATCTATATCCCATGCTTTGCAAAAAAGCACTAATTTATCACAAAACCCTATGACGACAGAAAAAATAATGGCTGTATATAGAATTGACTATAAGCATAGCACTTTGTATATTGCCTGGTGCATATTGGGAGCTCAGTAAGTATGTATTGAATGCACACATCCTTGGTTCAATTAATAATGACAAGGAAACTGACTTTTTTTTTCCATTGTCAAATTCCTAGCTTTAAATGTGATTTACTCTCCAACCTGACTCTGAGGGATAAAGAAGGAAAAATCAAAGTATTTTATGACCATGTAAAACTACCTTTTTGGGACTCTGGTGTCTTTTAAAACAATTGCCTGCTCTGTTGGAAGTGTACCAGGGGCCACACATAAAACTTAATCTACATATCAAGAAACTCTGCTCCTTTATCTTCCTCAGACTGCCTTTTCCTTTACAGCTTTCAAGTTTCCTTAAATAACTATGTTAACTAGTTGTCAGTCAGAAAATCTTTGAATCTACCTATTACCCAGGGCCTCCACCTGGAAATGTCCCACCTCCCTGAAATGAACCAATGTAAATCTCACATGTATTGATTTTTGATTTCTTGCAACTTCTGTCCTCCTAAACTGTATGTAAACGAGCTACCATTCAACTAAGGTAAGCACATGTTCTCAGGACCTCGGGGTGGGAGGGACCTAGACCACAGGTCTAGATTCTCATGGTGGCCAAAATATACCATTCTAAAATATTTTACAGAGTTTGGCTTCTTTTTGTCAACAATAAATGAATGAACGAGAAGAGTAAGACAAGAATTACAATTCTATGCTCGTTTTTGATAGAAAGTTGACTATTGTCAAGTCAGAAATTTATTCACTTCATTCTTTAAATAATATATTTGTCAAGGGCCCATTATGAGTGAATAAAATGGCCTGTTGAGAGAAAGCTGTCTCCATCAGCAAGCAAAAATAAAAAGTCACAAATATTTGCGAAAAGAATGCTTCATGTTGATTGTCATTTTCTTTGAAATATTTGCTAGCCTCCAAACTCAATATACATGGTATGTGTTTCCTTGAGTTTCAAGGCTTATTAGTGCTTCAAACATGCTGTAAAATGGAGGGAGAGAGTCCCGTGTGTTTTCTAACTGGCTACACTTTGCATACCCGCCTTATAATAGCACACCAAGAGTGTTTCATTTTAGATTAAAGACGGCCACAAGGGACACAGCAGCGTTGTTTCTGAATCAGCAGGAACAGGAACAGCTTTGCCATTAGTGTGACAAGGGCTAGAGCAATTAGATTTAAACTTGATGAAGTACTTGTACCATCCATTTACTAGATCATGTTGAAACATTTCCACATCCTTTCATGTGTTTGTAATGTCAGGGGCCCTCTGTGTTAGCCCTGGTGTTCTTTGCTTGGCCCCCTGACTCCTAACCACACACACAAAGAATGCATTATAGTATTGAGAGATCGATTATCTTTATTGTAACATCTCTCCTTGTTACTGTATAACTGCTTCAGCTACAAGTATGTTCCTGAAATGCTTGGTACTGCCCAGGGGATGAATGTCTGCTCAACTTTCCAAAATGCTAGCAATGATACAATGGGGAGAGGAGGTCCCTTCAGAGGCATTAACGTTGTTTTATGGGTCACATTTCCAGTGTGGCCTCCAGAATGTTAGGTCAGGCCCAATGGGGTGTGGGTCTCTGGTGTGCGATCTAGTGCCGCATGAAAGATGCAAAGAATTGCACAGAAGTTAGATTAGAAAATATAGTTTATTTAAAAACTAAATTAGAAAGAGAGAGAGAGGAAGAAAGAGAAGATTCACCACCCCAAGGTAGGGGAGGGGGCCAAGGCTTAAGAAAACATGGCCAGGCCATAGCTCAAAGAGCACATGGCCACCCCATAACTTAACAAAGCAGTGAAAAATGGCTGCTCCTGGTTGAGTTCTTTTAACCCTTCTCTTTGATGGGGGAAAGTCATTAAGGTGATTGGGTGATGATCTACTCTACTTCATGAAGGGGCAGGTAAATACAGGTACTGAGTAGTCAGGTGATAGCAGACGGATGGGTGGCCTAGTTCTGTGATTGCTGCCATGATGGTGGAGGGGGGTTTCTGTCTGTGTCATGTAGGTCACTCATAAGCTGATTAGGTTAACTTGGGTCTTATGGGTAGAGGCAAGTGTT